>OENT01000406.1:0-120814 GCA_900239685.1 Rotaria macrura | reverse complement strand
TTAAGAAATCTTTAGTATAACATTACAAAACGGTGTACGCTTTATATAACAAACTATAGTGCCATATCGAACAGTGCGAGGAGTATAACATCTAATAGATACTTTACCATACTTCACCGTACTTTAACGTACTTTAAGATACTTTAACGTACTTTGAGGTACTCTAAGATACTTTAACGTACTTGACCGTACTTCAAGATACTTTAAGGTACTTTACCGTACTTTACTGTACTTTAAAGTACAAAAGTATCATGTTTCCCCCTTGTATTTTAGTCAGTTTTTAGCGATTTTTGAATAGATTTTGATTTTTTAAAATTCTTGAGATGTTTGTAGATTTTTAATGCAAGGTCGTCGAAAACTCAGCGACACATCGTTTTCTTCAGAATTATTCGTTCTTGAACATGTTATTGTCAAAAATTGTTTCAACAACGTGTTCCAGAATATGAAAAATATGGTTTTTAGTTTTCTAGACATGTTTCTATCGTAATTCACTCATGAAAATCTGCTATATAGTGCATCAAATAGAACACTTCATTTTCTTTCCGAATCACTATTTGGATATGAGGTAGCTTTTTAATATCACAGAAGAAAAACAAAAATATTGTGGTTGTATATTTTTGATCACTACTATAATACAGTACATAAGTGTTGAGAAAAGATCTTGTATAATTATATTTTTAACTATTAACTAATTCATTTCAATACCATTCCATTATTAAAATAATATTTACCGTTCAAATAATACTACCAGACTAGAGCATTAAATAATTTTCGGAATATGTTAAACGTAGTATACATTATCAATTCGAAAGAATTGTTTGAGCTATTGGATGGATATAATGGATGACGATGTCTATAGAATGGTTTCAAACATTTTTCATGTAAATGCTCTCGAAATAATTTTAATTTTAATCCTATTGTATCTTTTGAATTGATTGTTAAACGACGTACGGTAATATATACTAGTGGATAGATTAAAATAAAATACAATATCAATACGATCACAAATGATAAGTATCTATGACTGAAATTTCCATTTAATATATATTCACTTAATAATACCGATGAATAGATAAACATCATCAAATTCGGCAATATAGATATTAAACGTATTAAATTTATGTAAAGACATATCAATGAGAAATTAACCAATGATACGGTTGTTATCCAAGATAAATTGTTTGTTACACAATGACATTGTATACGATATGTCAAACCAATCGTTATAATTATATTGATGATTTCAGCTGAGAATTGTTTATATTTATCATCTAATTCTAGATATGTTCGAAAATTGATGAGTTGAATTTGACTAATCCTTTGATTCATAGAATCGCTTGTTAAAAATTGATATATACGCGGATATAGATATATTACTAACAATAGCGATATAAGAACTAATAAGTATGAATTATTTTCTATCATAACATATTGAATAGAAATCACCAATAAACATGGAAAAATATGAAGATCAATAGCATCAAGAAAGTACCACAAGGTTCTTATAACGAATACTGTTAGGATAATTGTCATGTATACACTAAGAATCGTACCAAAGAATAGGTAAGAATATATGTTTAGACAAAAGCTAGTTGCTAAAGTAATTGAACAAAGTTTCACTATAAGTTGAATAATCGTAATAGGCCATGTTGTATTATTTAGTTCACCAAAGCAAGCATATGGTAGCATTTGACGTAATTTTTTGCTAGATGGTTGAAGGATAGTGTCGACAAATGTTTCGATAGCAGAAAACCACAATGCCGTTAATTTCCGTAGTATAGGCCATAGGTAGATGAGAAAGACTGGCATTAGACATGCATAAACAAGTAAAACTGTCAAAATTCCAATGCTTAAACATATGACTTTATCTTGATGACGATTTTTATATGTCATTTCAAAAGCCAGTGCTAAACTAGCTATGGAGATTATAAGTTTGAGTTCAGTTTCATCACCATATGCTTTCTGCATGAGCTTTGAAAATATGTATGAAACAGTCATGATATGAGCGAAAGTAAATGTCGATAAATGAAATTACTTTTAACTTCAAAATACTTATTCTGATAAATGTGCGAATTCGAAAACCAATAAATATGCTCGTATGTAAAAGTAATGCATGACTCGGATTGACTCATTCTCTAAACAGTCGAAGACGATTATGTACGTCATGCTACGTCCCTTGTGCAAGGCATTGAGAGAAAAAGCAGAATTACGCCGTTAATTTTTTCTATGGTCTCGAGAATAGTAAAAATCAAACATAACCGTGATCATTTAAAAATAAACAACATTGCTGATGAAAGAAAATTGAAAATTTTACATTCACAGATCTTCTGAAAAAAATTGATTCGATTACATTCAAAAACTGTATTTCAGTTTCGATGCTGCGATTAAATTACAGGCAAAATTAAAGACCGATGTGAATGTATGTATGTGCATACATATCTGTAGTATTCAATCATCTGCTCGTTATTGACCACGTATGCTCACATCTACACTCAAAATGATAGTCAATGAGTCACACACGAACCCGCATAGAGTGTTATGACAAGTGCTTCAGAGCCATCAATGCCCAAGAAAGGAATAAGCCTAGTTAATTTTGAATCAGTCACGTCGTAAATATATTCATGACATGCCATACGATGGTGTTTGACTCGAATGAGAGTAGCAAGTTCTCTTTATTACATTCTGATTATATCAGTATCACGTCTTTATTGAACATGATTGTGGCGCGTACACTATTACTTGAGTAATCAGAGTGCCATTGTCATGTCGATCTATGATCATAATTTAAAAACATGTTGTTGTCAATAGGACTCGTTGGGATAACAGTTTGGATCGTAAGTTGTACTCCTAGCTATTATTTGTACTATACAGATCGAATGAGTAGTAGTGAATCAGAATTTTACTACGATTGTCTTTACTACTACGATCCGAATACTGCTGCAAAGTCAAACAAGGAATTCAAATATGCTTTTGAAATAATTCCCTATTGTATTCGACCGTCGACATTTGAATTCATTCCTCTGATGTATGATACAGTCAAAGAAGGGCATATGATCACTTTGCAGGAATTACTTGCAAATCATATTAGCAGTGAACAATTACTCACCTGGTCTGCATCGATAGATGCTGCTGAACGATATCAAGTCGGTGAAGACTTTTCATTTCATTTCTTTTATAATTGTACTTGGCCAGTGTTTGGAGATCGCTGTCAATATTCATTTTATTCATTTGAGATGCCATTTAGTCAAATTGTTGAATTTGTATATGATTTGAAAATAGATGAGGAGTACCAACTGTCGGATGTCGATAACTTTCCTTGTTACAAACATGTTGAATGTAATCGTGGACCTGTACCAATGTGTCTCGATTGGCGAGAAGTATGTGATGGTCATATTGACTGTTCAAATGGTAGTCAAGACGAGGAGAATTGTTTTCTTGTGGAACTAAATAAGTGTACCGATAACGAGTTTCGATGTAGGAATGGTATGTGTATTCCTGAATCGTTTTTACAAGACGATCCATTCAATCCTGACTGTTCGGATGGGACGGATGAAAATATTGCTTTATGGCATTCACAAGATTGCTTACAAGATCCAGGATTTCGATGTTCTGAACTGAATCCTCCGTATGAATTGGGCTTTTCCTGTGGTGATGATGCAACTGTATCAGCTTTCGCTTTACCATCAGTCTTTGACATATGTAAGAATCGAAGAGATACTATATATTCAGAAATCATATGGTCCTATGCGAATTATAATACATCAATTTCGCACATGTGTTGGTTTTCTATGATATGTTTACATAATATGAATAATATCGATGGATTGGATTGCGATGATTATTGTGACTTCGATGAGTGTCTTGACATTGCTAGAGATAAATGTCCACCGTTGTTCTTCTTTCCAGAATACTCCATATTCGGTCATGTTCGGTTCCTTTATACATCGAAGATCAACATTCTCAAATACATGCCGATTCCTACGTATGTGTGTTATGATTATACATTATGCAATTTCTTCGACCAGACCGAATCTTTAATGAATTCGACATGTCTACCGTTTGAAACTTTAGGTTTCAATGAGAATATTGTGTTAGAGTGGAGTTCATTTTTTAGAGCTCTCAATAGTGTTTTTCGGGGTTGTTTAGCTATAACATCTATTGGTAATCAACAAATTTGCGAAGCAGAAAATACTTTTCAATGTTCGAATTCATCCAAGTGTATCATAAAACATCGTCTGATCGATGGTTTCAATGATTGTTACAAAGATATCGATGAAACAGTTAAAAATAGTTGTGATCTTCAACACAAGCATCGGTTTCGATGTTCATCACAAAACAAATGCATTCAACCATGGCTCTTGCAGAATAATATTAGAGACTGTACTAATGCAGACGACGAATTCGAATACAATAGCCGTGGCCGACGTGTTCCAGTGGCATTTTCAAATATTTGTGATGGATTCATTGATAATGTGTTCACTACTAAAGATGGACGTACTGAGACTGATGAGACGAATTGTCAAGAATGGCAATGTGACAATCTTTACACACATTGTAATGGGATTTGGAATTGCGTCAATGGCAAGGATGAAATTGCATGTGAAAAATCTCGATGTGGATCTGATGAACATCCCTGCATTTCATCTCGAACATACCAAAAAATCTGTTTACCTTTGAATCAAACTGGTGATGGCAAGATTGACTGTCTAGGATCGTACGACGAGAGATCGCACTGTCGTGAAGCCTATCCAACGGAACCGAAATTTCGTTACAAGTGTCAAAATTCGAGTGAATGTGGACGAGCTGCATTGATGTGTAAATTTTTGGATTACTGTCCGAAAGAAGATAGGAAAAACATATGTCAAGTCGTGGGTCCAGGTGAAGAGAGTCTAGCGAAGTTAAATGATGAAAATCGATTAAAAACGTATTTCTCACTGTCAATTGACAAAAGTCTCTATAATAATCCAACACCGATGACGAAACATGCAGCTATTACAAGTCTTTGGGAAGCATGGAACGAAAAATCAGATAAAGATCAAAGAATGCAGGACATAGCCAAACAAAATTTGCATCCTGCATGGTTCTGTAATCGTGGCGTCCAGATTTATAATCATGAACGACAAAATAGTGATTGTCTTTGTCCTCCTAGTCACTATGGACATCGTTGCCAGTATCAGAGTCAACGCGTGAGTCTCACTATTCGATTTGATAAAGAAAATGCTATTGACATTTGGCATTCGCTGTTTAAATTTGTCATCATATTGAGAGATGAAAATTTCGATGTTCACTCGTATGACTACATCAATTATGTACCAACACGTGACTGCACTAAGAAATACAATATCTATTTGTTATATGCAGTACGGCCGAAGAACGAGACGAAAAATTATAGCATTCACATCGATGCATATTTTATGGAATCTATGGTATATTACACAAGTTGGTATCTAAACATTCCATTCCAATTTTTGCCAGTCAATCGCTTAGCTAGTCTAGTGTACCTTCCTGCACAAGGCAGTACTGCTGCAACGACAGCTTGTCCGTTGAAATGTTTCCATGGACAATGTTTTAAGTACGTAAATGCTGATGAGTATTTTTGCCGTTGTGACGTAGGCTACCACGGATTTGAGTGCCAAAAACAAACTACTAATCAATGCTCGGTGGATTCTGTGTTCTACGGTACGTATAGAAATCGCTCGCTGTGTGTGTGCCCGCCGGGAAAATTTGGATTGCGATGCTTGTTAAGAAGAGATGTTTGTCAAAGTGGCACATGCCTAAATGGTGGTTTATGTATTCCTGATGATGTACGTGTGTCACTCAATGGATTTACATGCCTTTGTCTACAAGGTTTCTCTGGAATACTTTGTAATGACACAGGAACGAATTTAGAGATTTCTTTTGGTGACATTTCAATACCTTCGGTAATTTTTGCTCATTTCGTTACTACACATAATGATGCAGAACCAACACAAACAAGTTCTGTCAAGAGTATACCTGCAAATAAAATATCCATCACTTTCTACACAACAATCAAATTTCATTTGTTATTTATCGAAATTCAATCTGCATTCTATCTGGCTATTTTAAAAAATACACATAGCTCTGTAGAAAATTTTACACTAACGATCAACTCAAATCTTCGTTGTCCATCCGTTTACGAACTTTTAGAATCTTCTTTCGCATCGTTAGAATTTTTAGAACGTATCAAATTGTATCATTCTATATGTCGCAAGCACGACCATATTCTATGTTTCCATGATGATGTTTATCACTGTTTGTGTACAACACAACGCTATAGTAACTGTTTTGAATTCAATCAAAATTTAACGAGAAAATGCAAAACAGACGTAGAATACTGTCAAAACAGAGCTCAGTGTTTTCATGATCGACTCGAATGTCCTTCGACTCGTGTATGTCTCTGTGAGAAATGTTATTTTGGTACTCGATGTCAATTATCAACCAACGGACTCGGACTATCATTGGATGCTATTCTTGGTTACGCAACCGCAACTGACAGGTCATTCTTGAAACAACCTATAACTGTTCGAATAGCGACGATTATAACTACAATCATGTTCACCTGTGGTGCTATTAGTCAATGGCTATCGTTATTAACATTTCGAGCTCGAACATTAAGAGAAACAGGATGCGGAATATATCTACTTGCATCGTCGGTTACTTCTGTTTTAACAACAATACTGTTCGCACTCAAATTTTGGCTTCTTATCTTGACACAAATTTCATTGATAACTAATCAATTGCTTCTATTGCTTCAATGTATTACGGTCGACTTTTTCCTTAGTACCCTATTGGCAATAAATAATTGGTTAAATGCATGTGTTGCAATAGAAAGAGCTGTGACAGCTGTGAAAGGTATTAATTTCAATCAGAGAAAAAATCGCCGAGCAGCCCAATGGAGAATTCTTTTTGTTGCTTCTCTGATTCTTCTAAGTTATATTCATGATCCTGTTCATCGTCGTCTTATTCATGATGTAGAAGAACATCGAATCTGGTGTGTAGCAATTTATCCTATCGAAATGAATATCTTCAATTCGGTGGTTAATTTTATTCACTTTATTATACCATTCTCTATCAATATTATATCTGCATTCATCATCATTATAGTCATTGCTCGTCAACGTGCAATTCTTCGTAAAAATGAGAGCTTTATTGAGCATCTATATCATCAGCTACAAACTCATAAGCATTTGCTTATTTCACCATGTATTCTAACCGTTCTCGCACTTCCACGTCTCGTCATTGCATTTTCATCAAGTTGTATGACGTCAGCTCGTGATCCTTGGATATTCCTGATAGGCTACTACATTTCATTCATTCCCGTCACTATCACATTCGTCGTCTTTGTACTTCCATCTCCAACATATAAAAAACAATTCAAGAAATCTTTTGCTCGTATCTCTCGATTGATTCGAAGACGATTTGATGTGCATCGACCTTGAACTCTCATACACGTATACAATCGAACCCATACTCACATGAACACTGCTTTATTTGTTCTTAAAGGCGAGACAATATTAAAGTACACGAAACTAGACGTTGAATATATCAATAAATGATTGAATACAGAGTGAATTAGGGATGTGTCGGTTAATAGATGGCCATAAAGGCATAGGAGTAAGTATATAGGCTTTTTCACTTTACATTTGAGATCGTATGTTCAGTTGGATGAAAAAGTTTGGCATGAAGTGTTTTCTAAGAAGGCCATTTTGAAGTAGTCCAGAAGTGTCTTTTTGCAAAATTTAATTTTCGCTCGAAACAAAAACCTATGTTGTGAATTTGAACTATCGAATAGATTTCTGCTGTAGTTTTGAAATAAATCTTTTTCCTAGAATGCAGTTACCCCTTATAAAGTTAAGCTTTGCTTGACAGTCTAATCAGACAATAAGAATTGTTATCACGGTTTTTCATTTGAATATGTTTAATGAGCAAATTTTGAAATCAATTCTTCTTCAAATAACGAACACAGCGTATTACAAGTAAAAATATAGTTAAAAATGGCGAGGCAAATATGAGAACTAGAGATGATGAAACTAAACGTTTGTGACAATAAGTAATTGCTGATGAATCAGTTTGTTCTGAATCATTTCTAACCTTCAGCACATGCATAGTTCCTGGAATGCGTGTTGCAAATAAAAAGATACTGAGAAGAAACTTAAAGCCAGTGATCACATACTTCTCATCACTGTCATGGTATAATGTCAATATAGCTACACCAACAACAGATAGCACAATACCCATACTACCAATAACCTTATGAAAAACAATAAGTTAAGGTTGAAGAGGACATTGGCCATATATTACGGAAACAACTATGCTTGCTATTGATGTAATCAGGAAAATCTGAATTATCATGAAGAGAACTACCTTGTAAAGCTTCATTGCTAGATGGCTTGGCTCGAATCCTTGTTGCTCAAAACACTAATTTTAACCGTAATCTTCCACTTTTAATAGAAGTTGCTTGGAAATTTCTTTTATGATTTCAATGTCTTTTATTGACCTACTCGATTTTCAAGTGTAGCAAATATATTTTTTTCCTAGTTGACTAGAACACACTAATCATAGCGGTTAATAAGCACTGTATGAGTATTGGAACGGTAAGTCACAGTCACTAGAATAATGTTCCGATTCAAAGAGCATCTTTTAGACACCTAACTCTAATCCCATAATTAAATTGAGATATTTCTATTTAAAACTGAATTTTATTCTCGAACAACTATATCAACATCTGCTTTAGTAAAAAAAATACACTAATATATTGAATCATCGAGATCTGGAAGTTCAAATAGTCAGTCTATTAGTTTTCTATGTTGGCTGCCTCAATAGTGAATCGTATTCAGTAGACGATTTCAAAAGATAAGATTTCAAAATAAACTGTTTCTTTTCTTGACGTCATTCAACTTCAACAAATATTTGATTAAAGTTTTTGTACCGCTTGTTTTAGTCACGCAATAGAAATTTGTTCGCAGATGAGACAAGTAATGATTAAGAAGCTTGCCTCTATGTCTATTCTATTCATATCCAGACAGATGCAAACAACGTCATCACTGAATCAACAATCTTCAATTAACTTAGATACAAGTGTCATATATGTGAATGATTTTGTTCTCATAAATTTAGTTTTCAATTTTATTAAGAGTAAAAATTTCGATATTGTAGATTATTCTTCTTTGTATGACTTTCCATTATCGAGTACGAACGAATGCCACAGTCTACGAAGCTCTTCATATTTTGTGTTTATCGTCTCATTTCGATATATCAAAATAATTTATCATGACATGCCATATCATTCTATTGAAATCGATGTCTTTATTTTGAAAAATATAACCTCAATACTTTCAAGCCAGACAGTAGTATGATTTCCATTTTGTACTTCCTCATTGTTAGTAACATATAGTACGAATGAATCTTGTGAAAAATTCCTTTTGTTCTCATTCGATCAGTTCTTTGATAGTCAACGTACAATCTGTTTTACACAATGCATAGATCTGATGTCTTTGTGCACTCATTTGTGTGAATATTGAAAGCAATTAGTCTTATGTGATTTTTCTGTGAAAATCTATAGTTGTCTGAAATTTTGTTAGACAAATTTCTGCTTGTGTGAGTATGCATGAAATCGATTTAACTCAACATGTTTCAGGTGTTCAACACAGCATGTGAATGGATGATCAGCTTCGAAATAGTTCGTGTGTGGCTTGTCGAACTGATCTCGTTTGATTCAAGCGAGTAAAAGAAGCAACTCGGTTAGATGTATTCATTTTGAATTCATATTATTTATCGAATATCGATGTATACGAATCCAGTTTATAAATGTTCTTCTTTGTATTCGTCATTTACTTAATACTAAACAGTCAGAAAGGAATCTAGTAATGTACTGATGTTAATACAGTTGGTGCAGAAAACAATCGTCGATCTTACTTCCATCGCAACGGTCTAAATTCGTTCGAGAACCAATGTGAACATCAATCGAATTGAGTTGTTGATCAATATTCTTTTTTTTAAATTTCGATTCATGACTTTTTCAACATGTTCATCGGTTTTTGATTACAAGACAATGAAAGATTGAAATTTATTCGATCATGATCACAGTTTTTTCTCATGTTTTATCGAAGATTTTTGACAATTAATAACATCACTATATTCAATGTTCTAGTCGACTTGAATCTTGTAATAGGAAAACAATTACCAAAATAGCAACCGGTGATTCAGTAGTGTTCGACAAGTACTTTCATTTATTTGTACTGTTATTTTATGTTTTCACAATCGAAATGACCATTAGTCTTTACATTCTTCAAGTTGATTTGTCGAATAATAGAATGTATGTATATCATATTTTATAGTATCATTAATTTTAGCTGATTAGTTGTCGATTAATAACACATTGGCATCAAGATTTTTCAATGGATTCAACTGTATCTCTATTGAATGTTTTCTTCAATGTTTGTCGACTTTTCAATTACCTCCTTTCTCTGATCATTTCATCGATATAATATAAGATGAAATTTTCCTCATCGGGAATAGATTATTAATTCTGACTGTGATTAGCATCATCGAAATTGCTGTTCAATTCGATTTATCAACAACAATGTCACATAGGACAGTATGATTAGCAATTTTTTAATATTCTACGATACTGTTCATTACGAACGTTGCTTCATTTCATACTGAATCAATGGTAAATGTACAAAATACATTCTCAATGTAATCGAACATTTTTGAAATATTTGATCATACACTGGATTGTTCTCTTTCTAACTAAATTCATTTTTTTCTGCAGTCTTACGTTGTATATGGAATTCAATGTTTAAACAGTTCTATCTCCTCTTCGTAACGGTTATTTTATTAGTCTTTTTTTTTTCATTACGATTGGAAAATATTTTTTGTTTTCTTATTATATTTGAATGCTTACAAAAAATGAAAGTTTTATTTTCATCGACAGCAAACATTTCTGATCAGTCTTCGTCTTCTTTTCTTCATTTTACTGTACAGCTCATAAAAATGAATGATCATCGGTAAATGAAAGATATGAACTAATGTTTTGAACGTACCTTTTTCTTAAATTATATTATCAGACAAGTCAGGTCATCGATAGACATATATTTTCATGTCATTTTTTTCACATATATCAACATTTGAAGAAGATAAGCCCTTTATATTCGTTCATTGTTTTTTATAGGAATGATTCCGTCATTCAAAGAAGAACATCATATTGCCACGTTTCTTGATTGGTTCCATTCTTAACGTTTAACTACATCTTCTAATCTATTATTGTTATTGATGTCGTAAATATTGAAAAGTTCATTTTTTAACATAAGTCAAAAGATTTCATTTTTTAGCCGAGAAAAGTCATGAAAAACACATGGAATTAGATTCAGACTAAAGCAGTCTTTTCTAAGTCTCACTTCCGATGTCGATCTGCTTCTAATCATCGTTATGTTTGATAGTTCCTTGAATATCAACATGTGCATCCGAAGTTTGAACAAACTTTTCGACATGAACTCTGACATTAATTTCAACTATCGAGAATCTCGACAGAGCCAACATTAACGATGTATATCAATTACAGAGCCTCTTAGTATCTTCAAGAAATGGTGATTAATACCATTCACACGAATATATATTTCGAAAGCATGTTGATTTTCAATGGTTTTTGAACATGCTAAACTTTAATACGAAGAAAAACAAACTCAAACATTGAATATAACCGATGAAATCAATACAACTTCCGAGATGATCAGATGAATCCATGTAACAAGGTATCTGATAAAAGATTTGAACGAATTTAATTGTGTTTCAAAATTTCATCATGATATGATTATGTCGAAAGTTTTCTATTAAGAAAGAAATAACCTATGCTACCTATTGAGATACTTACTTTGTGCGAATACTGAGTTTTGCTTCGAGAGGAACTCAAATATGAAGTCAGCACAGTGGCTCTGCTTTAAGAATTATAAGTAGAATATACACTGTACACTAAGAATACATTCTTTTAAAATTGCTTACATGAATTAATGGCATATCTCTGTTAATATATCATGTAAACAGTTCCTTTCTATGAGTATTGTATAAAAAGTGAACACTTCACATTATTTCTTGTTCACGCTTGTGAACTTTCAAGATGTGTGTAATCATTTAATCAATTTAAGATCTAATTCAGTATCGGAATTAAACGAGTACTTTCTATTTGTTTGTTACCGTGTGAGAATCAACAATAAAAAGAACTAGTTTTTGTAACAATGAAAAGTTTGACAAGAAGATGAACTGTTAAAATTGAAAAAATCTAAAATAAGACAGATGTTTTCATTGAGAGAATGTAGATATCATTTAGTCATCTTGATAGAGAAAAACAGAACTTTGAATTCTTGTCTTGCCATAAAAATATTTCAAAGGTTAATAATGTAAGAGAATGTAAGGTTTTTGTTTTCATGTGAAAGAGTAGAATCAAGCTTGTTGACTACAACGAATGATGTACACAACATCTTTTGACTATCCATTCTAATTTGCATGTGTTTCTCCATTGTAAATCAAGTTTTTCTGATGGTAGGTGGTGTATTTTTATCAATGAGTCTATTTGAAAGACTCGTATTTTCTCGAAACAAGATGATATGTAACAAGTGGCTTGAAGAATATTTATCATATTTTTAGATAAGGTCCTTTCTCTCCTTTTCCTTTGCTGATGCTTTTTACAAAGTCGGGCTACTATCAGTCTGTAAGATTTGAAAATCTGGTTGCATTTTTGAGTTAAGGAAAGTAGTAAAGAATACGATGGGTATATTGTTACGTTCATGGTATTTATCATGTATACTAATTACATTTCCTTGCGTCAATTATGGTATAACGGAGTTACCGTGGAAAGTATGGCCATATGCCATGATACCCAATGATCTGAACATGACTTTTCCAGCTGCTGAGGCTGCTCATCCTCAATTTCATGGTGATTCATGGTTTGTAACCGGTGAATTACGCGGGCTTTTGTCCAATACAACTTATCATTTTGCTACTATTTTCGATCATAACCTCATCACTGATATCGTTTTCAATTTCTATCAAGTTTCCATATTTAACATCGATAATGGTGACTATGGCAGTTATACGGAGTACGATATTTCCTTAAAGAATCTATCGGCATCAAAACTACAATATTCCAATACCGAACTCAACCTTTCCTTCCGATCCAAAAATGGTAAAGCTACATGGACTCATCCAAAGTTCAGCAATGGTTCTTTCGTCCCGTTTGTATATGAAGTTTATTTGCCTGGTGTTGATAAGCAAGGTCGTAATTACTTAATTGACCTCACTATAAATCCTTTGAAGTATCCATCTCCATATGGTGGTCGTATACTAAATGGTACATTTACTTTCTACGATCAACCAAACACATTATCGTGGTTCGAAACTGGCCTTCAAATTAATGGAACAGTGACTTGGGATAACATAAGTGAGCCTGTCACTGGTGATAATGGGCATATCGATCGTCAGTACTTCCCATTATATTCGGGTATTGCGTCGCCCACAGGTCGTCAGCTTTCTCACATATGGTATCAAGTAAATTTGATGAATGGTGTCGATCTATCGATTTGGATACAGTATCGTCGGTACGAAGCCAACAAAATTGTGCCGACAATAGGTGTAACGACCTATGAGCCGGATGACAGTTATATAAATGAGTTTGCCACGGATGTTAGTGTCACATTTCTTTCCTTCACCAAGTATCCTTCAACATCGAAGGTTCTCATTCCTCCACTTTCATCCAATCGGTGGATGCCTGGGATAACCATTGTAATATGTCCTTCTCTTAATCTACAATTGACTTCGAACTATTCAACTAAGGCTCCTGCTATTGACTTACCAATCGAATATTTTGAAGGACCCTCACACTTTGTCGGTACATTTCGTGGTAAACCTGTTACTGGTAGAGGTATTCAAGAATCCACGCTTGCATTATATCGTGATTGGGAGCTCGTGACTGTGCTAGAGATTAGTGCTCGGAATCTTTCACCAGAGTCATTTAATAAAACTGGACCTGATGCTGAGCAACTAGCTCGTATCATAGTCGGTCTCAATGAATACGTCAATTCCAATCCATTACATGATAATCGGATCGATGCTGCTGTCTACGCACATTTTACTGTACTGCCTGCTATAAAAACGCTCATCAACATTCAAGACAAGGCATATCTCATCGAAATATACGATGATTTCCTTGCTTCTCTAACACTACCTTTTGACTAGCTTTCAGATACCTTTGAAAAAAAAATAACTATTAGAACTGTTACACTTCCCTATCGATATAATTTCATTTTTCTCTATGACACATTTCGATGTTGTACATGCTCATTCGTTGAACCGTTCGTTATTTCAACCCATTATTTAAAAAAAATAACACTTGCCTACCTACTGTGTTCATCAATATGGAGGTGAACAATCGAGAAGAAATTGGCGTATTAGCAATACAATAATATGGAAACAGTTTTAATTTAATTTCAAGTAGCTGGAGAATTTCAGCCTTCTCGTTTTTGTAGAAGAAAGAGAATTATATTGTTCTTCAATTGAAAGTAACAGAAATAGCAAATGGTACGATATTGAATCGAAGAACATGAATCTCTCGATAAGTTTTCGTCACGAAGTATTGTCTATTCTTGATTAGAATGTTTTGCTGAATTACTTGAACCAAACAATACAAATGTATCAATAGCGATGATATTTTGTATTAAACAAGTATCTCTTCCGTTTGACTCTAGAAACATACACTTGACATTTTCTCTGTCTGATCACCCTAGAGTGATATGTGAGCACATCATTGCTACGTCGAATCCATTCCGTAAAATTATCAATTCATTTTGAAAAAACAAAAAGCTTATTTTTGTCGAGCTCATCACACGAGAAAATACTCGAAACGCAATTTATGTATGCATGTAAATAATAGAAAAAGTATGGCGTAGAACAGAAAAGTCAACGATAAACATGAATGAATATGCGGAAGTAACCATGTCTTTTTAGCATATTATAGAATTGTAAGTATAATGACGAACGGGAAACTTATCTACTAGATAGAAATAAATTGAAATCAGAGCCAAGTCTCAAGGTAAAGCAGAAACGAAAGAATCTAATTTATACCGATGATGATTAGCTTTTTAATACTTACTATAGAACATATCTACAAGATAATGAAAGATAGCTTTCTAATAATCATAGTTTCGTAAAATCTAAAAGCATGTAGTAAATCAGTAGTTAATTTGATGATAGATGAATCCTTAACGCTCTTTAATTAACCATGATCTGTGAACAAAAACGAGGATGAATCATATTTAACGTAGATCGACTGAAGAATATTTTCAAGTATTACAGATGTTCAGAATACGTATCAAACGTTTGTACGCAAAAATTTTCTAAACGATTTTGACCTTCCGATATGTATATATGATTCAGGCAATGAGAACATGAACTCGATAACGATACAGACGTTGAGAAAATATAAGCTTCTAATGTTTATGATAGTTTTTCTAGTGACTTTTTAATGACAAAATATTCAACCGACGCAGCCTGAGTCGATTCTATGAAACTAATGAGTCTTGAAAATAGAAAACAATGCGAGCACAACGTACAATGAAAGAGTTCTTTTAGATTTTCTTATTTAACAAGTTTGATCTTTTTTTTCGATTTCTTGACTGCTTGTTTCAGTTGTTGCCAAGCTTCATCGGATAAACTGCAACCTTGAAACGCCAATGCTTTCAGTGTTTTACTTCGTTCGACTATTTGTATGATAGCTTCTAACGAGTTATCCGTAATCGATTTGTTGAAAGATAAATGCAGTTTTTTGAGAGAAATAGAAGGTGGGGTCATACCAACTGGAAAAAGAGTATTTGCCAACGTACGCACACCGCTGTCTGTTATTCCCGAATGTTGCATTGCAATGAATGTTATCGACTTTTGTGCTTGTAATAAACGAAGGAAATGTTCCATTCCCGCATCTTCTAATGCTGGATTTTGCAAGATAAGCAGACTCTTGGGCTTCTTCTTTGATGCAACGAGTCCATCAACAAATACTTTTGCCCCATAAGATGTCATATTGTTGTCACGTAAAATCAATTGAACATACTTTCTTTTTTCTTCTTGAAAAAGCCGCCGTACAACTGCCCCTATGGCCCTATCGTTCATATTAACCGACGATAAATCAACGGTGCCACAAAAATCCAATTCATGGTTATTGGAAAGCTTCTGTTCTAAATATTGGTCTTTTTGATTTGGATCAGCGAAATATGAATCCATATGGGCGTTTGTTTCATTCAGCAGATTCAAGAGGTATTGTTTGTGATCATCAACTCGCGAATCACCCATATCGCACCTTGACATTCTTCGAGTAGATCGTTTTTCGTCGAGCTTAAACAATAAGATGATAGTAGATCATTTATAGGGCAGAAAAGAAGCATTTTTCAATGTTACTTTGTCTATCTAATGCTTCGCTATCATCTCCTAATCTGACTGTCAACGTCAGTACCAATTGACTTCAATCTTATGCTAGAATTCATGGGAGTGTTTAATTAAATTAACACTAATTTGCAATTCTTGCTTCTATAAAACATATGCTCCTCACTTATTAGTGAATTATCTGTTGACATGTGAAACATTGGAAAATTTTAAATCAAGACAGAATCGTTCTAATCATTCTTCATAAACAAATCGAATTCAAAAAACACTCATTGTAGTCTTTCATACAATGTATTCCGAAGAAATGACTATCAGACTATACCGCCTTCAATTACGCATGAATCTGTGTAGTCTAATCGCTCATCAATACTGTACGATGAATTCATTTAGCAAAACAAACTTTATACATTGATTTTTTAAATTATCTCTTTATATTCAAGTGAGTAATGACTGAACATTGATTCTAGCATGTGTCTGAACGGATCTACATCAATATTGCAGAAAAAAGTAGACATGATTGGTAGTAAAAATAAGCTTCGATTCATTTTCAAAAGCAAGAAATTACTAACCTTCATCATACTATCACGTCGTTCACCCTTGTTGTATCCGGTTTGTTCCCCTCTATGTTCTTGAGACTTTGATAGAGCTCCAGTATCGCGTATGCCGACATTAGATGTTGTCGTGGATTGATGAAATTCAGATTCATTGTCTCTGTCTGGTGTTAATGACAGTTTGCGCATGTGTGTTACAGTCGTCGAATCGGCAGCCATTGAAGCATCTTTTTTACCATTTTTTGATCTGCTAGAAAAATCAAGTAAAACTGTTTCTGTTCAAATTATTTATAGATGATTTGTTAACAATTTCAAATAAATTTTTTATAGTTTCTTTTTTGAATTCTGAGAGCGAATATTTGCGAAGAAACACAAAAAAGTAAATCAAGTCTCTTATTGATAACCTAAGTCGTGCGATCGAACCAACAATAGACATATGATAGACTCACGAAATCACCAGCATCTTCTCTCTGACTTCTGCATATCACAAAGTGATGCAACAACGAAATCGGATAGTCACTTATTTTCATTTTTGCATTGTATGTACGATGAGATTTCTGTTGTCTAGATGTAATTTATTTCAACTCATACATACATAGCTCATTAGAGTTCTCGTTTTCTACAAAACAAAAACAAAGAATTCGTTTTACCTGGTCACTTGCTTCTCTTTGTCCGGCGGTGAGGACTTTATAGATTTTTTCTTTTGTCTTTTCTTGCTCGGTTTTCGAGACGGACTGAGTTCTCTTCCATCTTCAGAATTGCCAGGTGGTTTTCGAAGAAGACTGTCCGATTGACGAGATTTTTTCGACGATGCCATGAACAGAAAGTACCGTGACTGTTACACAGAATGCAATTTTTTTAAATGTTCGATTCCTTTTATTACCGTTAGAAGAAAATAGTTAATGGTGATCGGCGATATAGCGTGATTTGCAAGAGCTTTACTCTCAGTAATTATCCGATGTAAGAACAGGCAGCAATAGCACGATAGTACATGAAAATCTATTTTTATTAAGTAGAACTGTTTAAAATTTTCAATATAGAGAAGAAGAAACGTCAACATAAGTCAACAAATTTAGACGCAGAACAAAAAACAGTCATTAAGGTGAAAACTGGAGGATTAGAAAAATACGAAAATACTTGCAGGTGATAGAAGCACGTAATATTATTTCAGGCCATCATCGTACGATAAAATATGTAGTTCTGAACAATAACAATAACTCACGAGAACATTGAAACATGGTGAATAAATTACACTGTCATGTATATTAATGATAGTTCAAGGTTGCACTGTATGTTGTTGTTGATTTTTTTTCATTAAAATTCGAGTTCCATTAAAGTGCTGCTATTATCATTTTTGTGTTCCTCAAAATCTAGAAGGGCAACACATAGCACAGTCTTGTATTAAAAGACGAACTGAGAAGTTTATCAATTTTCCTTTATTGTAATAACAATAGAAAGAATAGTACAAGATGATCTTACTATTCGAAAGAAGAACTGAAATATCAACACAAAAACATTGACATATCTATCACAGTATTACTTTAAAAAAATAAGTCAGAATATACTATGCTTCCCTATTATTCGGCAAAGCCTAGTAGAAATTTCATTCGAATAATGATAGTTAGTTTCATGAAGGTAATTCTTAAGTCTGGCTATTCGTAAGAAAAATAGCTCTTTCTCTTTTTTTTTAACATATACAAAAAAATTGCAACCAATGATATACATTTCCTTTTCATAAAGGAAACAGTATACTGTTTTGGCAAATCTCTATTCTAATTATTAAAGAAATAGGTCCATTAAGATTACAACAACTTTTTTGTTCCCGAGAAAGAAAACTGCGCAAGTTTGCATAAACAAAAACAATCAAAAAATAGTGACTCATTTTAAATTAGATGTCGATTAGAGTACTTATGAACATAGAAAACATATTTCAATATTTATAAGATTGCTACAATACACACATGCAATTAGTTCTGAATATCTATTATTCAGATATGAAATAATGAACATAGGCGATAGTTTTAAAGAAATGAAACGATGAAATCGCGTAAAGAACACAATAATATAGAATACTATTCATCATTTAAACTTGATGTGTGCTGATCGTAATTCATACAGTTCAATGGGATCTTTTCCTTTTTATTTTTAAGACATTACAAGAGGTTACAATAAAATATATGTTTAATTTGGCCTGTTTCTGCATTTATTGCATGAGAGATTTTTTGAGTTTTTCATGAATTCTTATGTGTCATTCTAACATAAATTAATATGCCTATGATCTCGTAAATCATTTTCAGAGACAGAAACAAAAGAGATAATGACTTAATTTTTCTTTAACGATTGTGAGCTTTCTTTCTCATAGTAATGCTATCGTGCGTCTGTCTGATAGCAGATGTAAGAATCTATATTGATTATAAGTAGAGTTAATTCAAACTAGAAGACACAGAATCATGTTTCAATAGGAAGATCAATCGTCATTCTTGACTTGTCCACGTAACGTGACAATTCATTAATCAAGTGTTTCAAGCATCATTTTTTCCAGAGGGACAGCTCTAATACATTTTTTCAAATGTATTTTTTCTTTTAAAAATTGGTTTTGAGTATCAAAAATTGAGTTTTGAAATTTCCAAAAAATAGTTTTTTGAATTTTCTGGCCAAGAAATGTTTTTCAAAACATTTCTGAGTGACATATCATTTTTCCAACTGACTGTAACCTCAATGAGGCCCCATAGCAATGTATAGCAACTTGATTCTTTCACAAAATGATATATGTACGACAGTGAATAATGCATATTGAAATAAAATATATCTGAGCACGTCGTTTAGTGCCTTGAGTTTACTTAAGCAAAAAAAACAGTGTAACAGCGTTTCATTTGTTTTTTGCATTTCTTGTCTCACCAAATATAGTATGGATAAAATTTTTGTTGTTGCTTGAAAGTTCATTCGATGTTCTATCAGCTTGTTCCATAGTAATTCTATTTGAAGAAATTCTTTCTCAATAAATAAGAGGTTTATAAACGGCACTAAAGAAATAAGTCGTTTTTATGCAATTAACAGTGTTTATACTATCAAAAACGTTTGTTGGAAGTTCGAGACTTCGACTCAATATATTCATTTTTAAATCATAAATAGAGCAAGATAAGTGGCGTCAAATAAGGTTTGAATGAGTTTTCTCGCTCTCTCTCAATTTCTGAGATTATCGGAAAAAAAAGGTGTCGATGTCGAAAATGTAATAGTGCTACGTTTCGACAAGTCGTTTTCTCAATAAATAAACACCGAGTTCAGTGATAGCTATGAATAATTCCTTAATGGCGATGTAACGAGACATTAAAGAAAATTCATGTGGGCTCGACTTATTTATTTATTTATATTTTCTTTTCTATTGTTTTAAATAAAGCGCTCGTTTCTGCTTGAAGTTCATTATGATTGTAGCTAAGTTGTTATTTCATTATCACTTTCTCGTGCTCTCGTTTAGTGAAAGGCTATTGACATTATCCTGTTTAATTTGTTAGAACTTCACATTTATTCAAGTTAAACTTTTCAGTACCCGCCCACCCATTTCCCATTTTATATACTAAGTATATAGCTTATCCTAAGTAATTAATACTTGGAAAGGAAAAGTAATATAATATGTGCAAACCAGTCGCATCAAGTGATGCTAAAGCCGAAAAGGCAAATCAGTCGTGTCAAGTGACACTCAAACTGAAAAGGCAAACGAGTTGTGTTGGATGTCTTACGTATTCGACATGTAGAATTGATTAAGCTATTCTTGTGATCCAACGGCCTGGAGCCATGGCACGTACAGTTGATCAATTTCTTGTCTATATACATTGATGCTGAAGTACGTGACCCAATCGGCGATACGCCACGGCACGTCCAGTACAATTTTTCATTTTAGGCTGGACGCTGCTGTGACTCTTCATTTATGCAATATTAGTGCTATCTGTGAACGTTTTCTCTTTTATTACCACGATCGTAGCAATTTATTCTCTCAACTCACCACGGCGTTTGAAATGCTCAAAAAATGACTACATATGAAATCTCTTTAACATTATTTTATTGTATTTCATTTTTATGTTATGTTTTGTCACCTTGTACTTTGGCTGAAAAAGTATATATACGCCCAACTCGTCACTATATAAATAGCAGTCTTGTCATAAAGGGATCGACATGAAATACTACAATTGAGGTAGTGATGAAAGATTCACCCTAAAATACATCGAACAACAATTACATTGCATTGCAATTACATTCTTTTCATGTTGAATCATCTTATTTCACTCAACAATTATGGCATTAACAATGACGTATGCATGTGACGAACAGTCGATTACGTTCTCTTTCTTGTACTTTCATAAAGCAATGATTCACATTAACTTTCATTATTCATCGCATCATATGACAATTAAATTTCGTTCTGTTCTTCTTGTGACAATATATAAACGTCGCTTAGTTCTCAATTCGAATCACTCATTGTTTAAAAGAAAATCACGAGAAAAGATATGTCATCGGAAATCGATTGTGAAACAGTATCTTCCTCGTTAGCAGGTTCAGTATTGCATCGACTGTTTCTTTACTACTATGAAGTACATTTCTTCTTTAGAAGTTGGACAAAATCTAAGTGTACTTACCAAAGCTGGAATAACGGAACTTTTGGGTTTGCGTCAACCACCTCCTAGTATTATCTTCATACTGCAAGGCTTATTAGTACTGTTAGCTCCATCAGAGCAAATGTCCGATTGGATTCAAATGAAAAAATTGTTGGCTAGTAAAGTCAATCGAGTTTTGTCACTCTTGTTAACGCTCAACTTAGATCAAATTAGTGAGGAACAATTAAACAGTCTGAAATCTATCTTAGATCGTCCTGAGTGTCATCCTGATCGGGTTCGATGCTGTTCGCTAGCAGCCTACCAACTATGTCTATGGCTTAGAGCTGTCGCTCAATACGCAACAATTCAACGGCAACATCAACAAAATACATGAAGAATGATGTAAAATTTTATATCGTTGCACAGTTCTTGTTTTCGAAGTATAAAGTCAGAAGAATTCAGTAATTTAAGAAAATAAATCATCCTGCACTGATGCAAACTCAAAAAAAAAGACGTGCTCACTTAAAGTATATCGGTGTGTGTGTGGACATCAATCGACGGGAGACTTATATCCCCACTCAAACAAATACATATGCACAACAGCAAGCACTAGCGAGGGAAGCTGCCTAGATGTGACCCGAGGATTTCAACTCAACCAATATAGGTTTACCAAGCCTAGTGTTAGCATCTTAGCGATAGAAAAATTAGCGGTCCAGATTGAACCGGTAAAAAATTTGAAGTAAAAACACTCCTTGTCTCTTCTACTGAGGAGGACCAGAAGCGATCTTTTTGACTAAAACAAACTCGCCAAAAGTAATTTGAACTATTGATAATTCGATTTATTTTTTGACGCTGATTCTGAGTATGCTATTATTTTTAACTTCTACTGTAATTTGGTGATTGGAATCTGCAGAGCATTAGTTTAAAACGCATAAAATGGTTTCTTAATAATAATTTTCTAGGAAGTGTCAAGATGAAAAATATTTTAGAAGCGCCAAAAACACACTGTTCTGTAGTATTTCAAAAACGATATAGATTTTGATATGGAGAATGCGATAAATCGAATAATGTGGTTCTGTATAGATTAGCTAGTGCAACAGGATTTTCAAATCCTGTTTCATTGATCGTCAATCGAATAAAAAATACGATATAAAAATAAATATCTTTTTCGATAGACTTAATTTTAAAAAAATCGGTGTAGAATTCAATGTTCTATTTGATGAAGTATACTTTCAAATTTGTGCTACGAAAGAATTTCTTGTGTGAAGATCATCAAAATTATATTTTACTAGTGTTTACAATCAGCGAAGAAACATGCACGAGGCAACATACGCGATTAAAATGGCTGCAACAAATAAAAGCGACTTCGTCGCATGTAGAAACGGCGGTTGAATCATCATCAAAAGAAGAGCACTCATCTTGTGCATTTGAAACCGGCCAGGGTCATTCAGTAAAATACTCTACAGATTTCAATCACCAAAGTACAGTAGAAGTTAAAACGAATAGCATACTCAGAATAAATGTCAAAAAATGAATTGGATCATCAATAGTTCAAATTATTTTTAACGAGTTTGTTGTAGTCAAAAACTTGCTGGTGGTCCTCCTCAGTAGCAGAGACAAGGACTACTGTCACTTCAAATTTTTTACCGGTTCAATCTGGCTCGCTAATTTTTCCATCGATAAGATACCAAAAAAAGGCTTGGCAAACCTATATTGGTTGAGTTGAAATCATCGTGTCACACCCAAGGGCCTTCCCTCGCTAGATCCTCGTATCCAGAAACTGCCATGAAATAGGAAGATCTGATGCACAAGCCATAGACTTTATCAGACTACTGTCAAACCACATGTACGTAAATATGCTTCAAGCTATTTTCGAATAGAAAGTTAGTAAGATTATGTTTCAATCAACGAATTCTACAAATCTTGCATCATGTGATTTTCAATTCGCCGATCTAATATATCCAATCAAATCTTAATTCTGGCAAAATTTCATAAACAGGATCATGAATTCGATACTGAAAAAACATAGCTACAAAAAGTTACTTTCAATGAATGGCTAAAATAAATGCAGCTTTGCGTCTATAATCAGGGCGACAACTTTGAACATTTTATGAAATAAAATCTCAAACAAACTTACTTTTGATCTTCTTTTCTCAAAGCTTCATGAACTTTGAGTATACCCTAAGTTTAATTTCAATCCTTACAGTAAACAGTCGATTGCAGTAAAAGCAACAGTTGAAATATAATGACTTTGCCGTTTCGTAATTACTACATCTAATCATCTTGAATGATTAATCCGTTAATATTATCGATAAAGATTTTCATACGAACATAATTATGACATCGATTAGGTTGCCTTTTACCATAGTCTAAATCATAAAATGTCTTTGATTAAATCAGATAGACAAGACCAATGTTTATTGGATGTACGTATCTGTACTTTCACATCAATATCAACAAATAAATAATCTAAAGGCTCTAATAAAAACTACCGATATCTCTTTCCCTCGGTCTCTGCCAGAATATGTACTCGCACATAGAGATTATTTTTCTTATCATATATTAAACAAACATACTAAAAAAAAAGGAAACAACAACAAAAACAAAAACAAAATTGCTATATAATTATATATGTATATATATAAATCATTCTATGATTTCAATTGTTTATTTTTTTGATAAGTATTAAATATCAATTGTGATTTAGCTGATGCCAAACGTTTTTCCAAATATTCAATATCTTTTTCTAACTCGATTTCTTCATCATAATTATTGGATACGATCGCATGCAATGGACTATTATTAATTGTCGAACAAAGAGCTACATAAGAATAACAAAAAGTAAACTTAATTATCATTGTATTCCGAAACTAACTAACGTACGTACAATCATTTTGATCAAAAGTTTTATTCTTATCCATAAGTAAAAATGCTTTTGTCATGGCCAATTCAAGTTTCAATTCATTTTGACGATGTTTCAATTCTGATAAACGTTGTTGATGATGAGACTTATCATGTATCTAATCGTTAGAGAAAAATAAAGCAATCATAGATAAGTATATTTTCATTTCAATGAATTACATACAGTAGGAGTATTCCATAAAACATTGGTATTCAATCGACGATCTAAAAAAAAAGTAAAAATAGAAATTAGAACAAAAAATAAAATAACGAATAAAAAAAATTTACAATCGTCAGTAGAAAAATCCTTTGAATATACGTATTCAATATGATAATATTATCTTATAAGAATTTTAGATTTTACAACAAATGATTCATGACATATGTCGGTCAAAAGTTAAGGACATTTTATTTTCATATACATAGCTGAAATATAGATAGGTCTGGTCAACTATAGTTGATTGATTCGAGTATTGATCAAACATACATGCTTATCTTGTAGAATATTGTTGACATGTATACGACAGTGTCATCATTTTCATTGATGTTTTTTTGTATAGGTCGTAGAAAACAATTTTAATTGGGTTGATGCCATTTAGACTATGTTAAGATAATTATAAGTTAGAAGTTTTGTGTTGTTTATCGAGACAAATAGATTACTTAATTGTTATTTATGTTTCAAAGGTTAGTCTATTTATGAGAACATTTCTTATGGTAACAATGAATGTTTCAACGTTCTATCCATGACATAAATGAACTCATGTACAGAAACTTCTAAACTATTTTTTCAGATAGAAGATGAGAAAAAAGAATTCTCTAAGCCAATTCGTAAAACATTTAAACCTCTTTTGAGACATATGTTTCGATAGATAAACAAACATTAGAATAGACTTGTGATATTTCGAAAATTCTTTATGATTACTTTTTACTACTAGAATTGAGATTAGTATTTCAATGATCATCTGTAGTGGATACATCATAAACAATGAGACTATTCGTATTTAAAATTCATGTGAAATTTTTCTGTCGAATGTCTACGAAAATGTAGACGAACGTTCGTTCTAAATTTCTAATTAGGGAAAAACCATCGATCAATACTCGATAACCCTTGTGTGTAAGATTTTCTTGAGTACTTATTTTATTTCTTTTTTACAAAAACCAAGATAGCAATTAGAGTATGTTTTCAAGTTCAATAGAAATCATTTCAATCGACGAAAAGACAAAACCAGAGTTAGTTGATGAAGCCATGTCGGAGAACGTTCAAAAACATTTTGCTTCATTTTATCACTTTATCAAGTATGTGAATTCTTGTATCATTACGGTTTATCTATCTAATGTGGCATGCAAGTTTTCTACTAACGAACTGTTCTTAATATCCGGAAACTACTTGATTTCAAACGTGATTTATATAGATAAAGTTCTGTATTTGTCGTGTATAGATCGTTTAGTGGAATTCGGCTTAACTCAATTGGAAAATAACAACTTCTATTGACTACCATATAATGAGGATATCTATGTATTTGATTAACAATGGTCCTAATTCAATGTTAGAAAGACATACCCAGTGAAATGGTTAACTATTGATCACGGTTATTTTTCTTCCTTACGTAAAAAAACCAGAACAAATATAATTTTCTTTTTCAGAGACGAATCTTTTGAGATGAAACTGAACATTTCAATATGGAAACTAGCCGAGAAAAACTTCCAATACACATAGTCACATTCGTTTATATTATGTATCTCATATTTTCGTAGAAGAAATTTTTTTTTTTTATTACGTATTTATTCTGTCATCATTCCATAGGCTATAGTTTTCTGTTTATTATCACAATTGATATAATCAACAGATATTCTGAACGTTGCCACATATCAATATAAAGAAGGAAAGTGATAAACAGTTTGATGGAAAATATGTTTGATTCTTTAAATTTTATCCTTCAACAAGTAGAATATTCGTAATTCTTGATTTTCTATTTGTGTTTTTTTTTGTCGTAAGGTAATCGTTACATACATATACGATAGTATCATTTTTCATTATGATATTAAACAGCATAAACAGATGTATATCGGCACGTACTTATTTTCTTAGACATATATGATTCGTAGTCTGTTGCGTTGAATAGTTTAACTTTTTCTATTCATTTTCTACAGATCATCTATGTTCAAGCTAGTCGATGTTAGAATCATAGGCAATAATGAATATTGTCTACTTTCAACAATTCTTACCTTTTCGTGTTGATTTATTTCGTGCTTTGATTGAATTATTTCCATTAGTTATTGTTGATGGTATTGATGCAATCATTTCTTCTAATATTGTATTACTCATTGATTCATAACCACTTGAACTGGCACGTCCAGATGCTGATGAAGCCGTACTACTTGTTGTTAATGGCATTAGATCATCATGAGAATCTAAAGTTACTGTTAATGGTGATATTAAAGGTGAGGATGGTGGTGATTGTATAACAATTGGTTGTTGAGAATTTGATAACGATGAACGTATACCAAATAGACGTTGAAATATCGATGGACGAGAATTCGTTTCAGCTAGACTTGTTGTACGTACAGGTACTTGAGGTTTTTTAGTTGATTGTGATGAAGGATTTGATGCACGTGATAGTCGATTTTTAGGAACAATGTAAGGTGAATTTGGAACCGATGGTGGATAGTTTTCTGTTGATAGAATTTTATCAAAACGTGTTGGTGATACAATTCTTGATAAACGTTTATTTTTTTCATCATTGGACATTGTCGATGATAATCGATCCATACGATTCAATGATTTACTCATAATAGATTCATGCTCGATTTTATTTGGAACAATAGGTGATGGTACTAATAAGGTTTCAAGTGTTTTTTCTAACATTTCTAAATCATCGTTCAATTGATCTGTACTTAATTGTAAATTGACTTTCGATGATTCTGTTATGATCGGCTTCGTATTCGATGTTGTTTGAGTAGGACGAAATGGAAGTAGTGAATGATCTTTGAATACTGGCAAAACAGGTAAATGACAATGTGAACTAATAATTGATTCAGTTTCGAATGCATTCGATGACATAGAATCATCAATATCATGATATGCATATGGTGATAATGTATGTTTTGGTGATAGTACACAAGAATGTTTTGCTTTTGTAAACAAAGGTTTCGAACGATGTTTTGGTGTTGATTTCAAACTAGAAATTTTCGGTGATCGAGGACAAAGATCACGTGGACCATCAATCCATATTTCATTTTTATGTTTAATTGAAGAACTCAATGGACCATCAACCCATATTTCTTCTTTCGGACGATTATTAATCACTGTTTCAATAGAAGAAGGATCACGAGACATCTAAAAATAACACAATTCGGAATTCATGCTATTCATTCATGTTTAGAATTGAAATACATTAGATTTTCTAACTATCGTTCACTTACTCAGAAATGCTTTGTATCTATTCTATCTCATAGAAAAACTATTTTTCGACATGAAAATGTTTCATATTGTGACCTATGTCGTAAATTCTATGAGTTCATATCGATAGATTACAACAATGATGTTATATTCGGTTTATACGTAATATAGTAAGCAAAACAAAAACAACGAAAAAATTCTCGTCTATAAATAGATAGATAGATTATAGGTAAGTATGTTACGAATATTTGAGTTTACTGAAAACTTCTATGACTCATTCGACTAATATAAATATATATGATTTCAAAAACTATCGACAGAGGTTGATCAAAAATTGAATACAATGATCATTAGGTATTTTTAGAAACTTGTAGGACCGAACTATTTTACAATTTCTAATATATACTATTGAATATAATGTAGTTTGAAATAAGTAAATCTATTAATGCAAATCGTGATTCCCTTGTCGGTGTAAATAATTACTAAATCGTAGAATAAATCTAGACAATATAAAAATAGAAATATTTCATTGAAAAAAAAGTATTTATTTTCAACTTGAGATAGTGAAATCTATATGGTTCGAACTATGATCAAGATGACATTGAAAAGGACATATTTCTATGTCACTTCGACTTGAAATAACTAGTAATGTGAATGATATCGATTTCTAGAGACACATTTTCAAATTGTCTAGATTTAGATAGAATTTCATCAACTATTAAACGTATGTATCTTCTTCATAGTACTGATTTTTTATTCTAAACTCTATCCTTAGAATATAATATTCGAAACATTTGAGTGCAATAAAGAAATTGTTTACTTGACACTTAGTAATCAAAATTGTAATATGAATCTTGAAGACAGATGACTTCCACAAATCTATGAATCTATGTATTTATACAATAGTTTTTTATTTGTATAAAACTCATATGAGACTTATCTATTCGAAGGTTTTTATATTAACTTATCTCAACTTCCCCTATAAAGCAAACCCATCAACACTGATGATCAATTCTAGAATTCTATCTCTCTCACTACTGTGTTCAAGTAACCGAGGTGTTCCTTTTATATAAACGACTCGGATATGTATATATAAACACACACTCAAATATCCAGCTGCCATTATGGTAAGATCTATATTTGTAATGATATTTGAAACTGAATTATCTAATAATTATCCTTTACCTTCAATCGATTTCTTTTCGTTTTAAACAATCGTTGGATTTTGTTCCAATATTTTAATTGTTTATCGTTTTTAACCGTTGCTAATATATACAAAAAATGTTCATCAATATGAATCACGTATTCATTCAAGATGGACGTTAAAGTGAATAATGATTGTTCATGATTGTTGCGTTTACTATTATACAAAAAGAGAAATAAAAAAGAAGAAGAAGAATTGTGTAGACTACATATGTTTGAAAGATTAACGAAGAAAAAAACACATGTACAATACTGTAATTAGTTTGATATGGCAAACAACTAAAACTTACTTAGACAAATGGTACGATTGTTTCTGTCTACTTGACGGTAAAGATAATGACAATGACATGAGAAGATTAGAAAATTCTTCCTGACTATTATTAGTTGTTGTTTCATCATCGCTATCGTTTGTTGAAAGTATATGAAGTTGTAGACAATTGATATTTGTCGAACAATTAATAAGATGAAATGTTATTAATAAAGGAAAAGATTTATGATCGAAACAAAGATGATTAATGTATTGTAAAGTTTTAATAGGACAAGTCACGGTATAGTCACTGGCTAATAATAAAGATTTTCCTAGTCAAAAGACAAATGTATATAAACAAAAGAGTAAATCGAAACATATACTACCTCGAGATGTAAGAATATTTTTTGTTATTTCATTTGAAAAGACTTGTATACTAATACGAAGAGTTAAATTTTTGTTTTGTTCGTTAACAAAACAGTATAAATGGTCGAGTGTCGATGATAGAAGTGTATTTTGAAGTTGACTAACTAGAAAACAAAAGTAAATATTATCATAGAATACAGAAATATAGAAAATATCAATTCTTACTTTCACGATATTGGCCAGAGAGTATTATTAATGTATTAATATGATTCGTTGTAACACGTGTTATATATTGATTAAATATAGATTCACTAATATTCGTTATTTTTTCATTCGAAGGAAAGACCTGATCGAATTGTTGCTTTTGGTTGTCATCTAATGGACACAAACATCGTAGACCAAGTCTAATCTAAACAATGTGACACGTATATATATATATATAGTACATAAAATTATCATTATCGTCATCAGACAGAGAAATCTCTGGTGACACTATTTGTCTCAAAAGTCATTGTCAATTCGATTCCGACATAGTCTTGCTCTATCTCTCTTACTGATGCATCCGTTTCTTCGTGTGTCCAGTCCAGTCAATCGATAGAAACAAAATTGAATGAATAGAGACCAATTATCATATTTAGTTACATCGGTCAGCCAAAAGGAAAAGAAAGAATTGTTGCTGTAGTCGACGTCTGTATCTGATTAGTGATAGGAGAAAAGAATATATATACATATAAATGTACATATATATATATAAATAAATATATATATATATATATATATTACATATATATTTATCTTCGTTCATTGCTATGATTTCATAATTGTTCTATATAACATCAATTCAAGGATCATATATTCGATAGATAATTATCTATCTACACAACGACGTAACTTGAGTCACGGGCTATTTGTCACGCGTATACACATATATGCGCATAGATGAGTTACCCTGAAGGACTTCGAACGTGTATGTGTATCATAACAGTCGATCAATGATAATGATTAATAATATTATTATTATGAATATGTGTTTTTTTCTGCCTTACTCGTGATGATGAAATAGATTTTTTTTGTGTTAATTGAGGATGATGGTTATTATCATAAATAGTAAAACTAGACGACGGAATATGATTGACGGATGATGAAGAAGAAGACGATGATGACTGTTGCTGCTGCTGCTGCTGATGATGATGATGATGATGTTGTTGCATAAGTCCGATCGTATGCTTATGGTCATCGCTGATCATCATTCGTTGTAATGATGAAGGCAAACTAAAAGGAGAAAGAAGAAGAAGAAGAAGAAAAGGACACAGCTCTAATTTCTACTTGATTAAACTAAGCAAGAAAAAAGAAATGTGTCATCTCTTTTTTCAATGTGATAGCGGATGACGCAAGTATGGATTATTGCCGAATACAATGTAGTATTATAAAAGTAAATATCCATCACATCTATCTGATTTGAACATTTATGTCCAAGGTTATACATGATCTTCTCTACTGACATTCTACAGTTTCATTTTTCTATTAAATACAAAAGATGACTTCATTGATGTACTACTATATGTAAATATCTCATTTATGCATTTCTCTTCTGTACAAATGGTACACTTGTCCCGTAATCCAGTTCCGGTATGTGTATGTCTACCTCATATGCATACTAATGAATAGGATTTGTTTTTTTTTTATTTATTAAATTAATTATGAATTTTGTCGCTGTCTTCTTTCTAATAGGATTATCTCATTTTTCGGAGACGATTAAATGACAAGAAGAGAAAAAAAACAATCAATAGCAGACAAATTTGATTAGAATAGAACTTGACATAACATTTTTTTTATAGATCATGATGACTGACTAAGAGAAGATCGTATATAGATGTTTTTTTTTCATAATTCCTATTTTTTCTCTCAATGCCAATTAAAATTGAACACATGGTGTTATCTCCAATTGTCACTCGACATACGCACGAATGGACCTGTTGGGATAATTTGTGTGTATATTTCTGTTTACGGTCAATTAGAGGCAAGTGTCTGTATATCCTACGTATACAACGCCCCTTTCTACGTTTCTCAAGAGTCTATGTAAACAATTGATCTACTACTAACGAAGTGAATCTCTTATTGTAAGTCCTTTTTTTTTAATAACTTTATAGCGTGACTACCTAGCCTTCAATATAAAAATGTATATGTATACTATTTAATTAATTTCATCCTAGAAAACAACAGATACACATATGAATATGCATATGATTACTATTATGTAAGACAAATACTAAGAGTTATATATGTACCAGAAAAGAATTTTTCAACCTTGATTTATTTAGATATTTAATGAAAAAAAAAGAGAATGAAAGTGAAATGAATGAATAAGAAAACGTAAGGAAGCATATGTCTCTCGGAGTGGAGAAGAGAAACGCTTTTCTACATCGATCTACCTTAAAGTCAACAATGGAATCTAGTACGTAGTCAGTCAATGAATATGATGTAATCAAGCAGAGTAGTTGGCCGAGCACAGCACATCCGGGTTCAAAGCATCTTTTGATTTAACGAAGAGAATAAGAGAATAGAAAAAGAATTGTGCACACAAGAGGAAAAGAGGTGTCACACAAAGGACCAAACGCCCAGCTAATAAGAAGCACACACACACACACACTTACGGTCTTTCTCTTGTCTACTTACGTACTGAATACAGAATGAGAATGAAAGAAAAAGGAGGCTATGGACTGGTCAGTCAAATAAATAAATGATAGAATCGGCGATTTTTTTAGCTGCTGTTCATTGTAAAAGAAAATGATTCTGATTTCCGCATTTAATGACACGAACTAAAGTAAAGATTATTACAAATGACTATTTTTCTTTATTCTTCAATAATTTCATCTGATTAAATGATGTATAACATTTATATAAATCCAAGAGAAAAGAAATGAACATTCTATGGTATGAAAAGAATGTCGAGATATGACAATGATTCATTTGTCGGTCAATGACCTTTTTATACATTCTGAAGATATCGAACTAAAACCGAATCAGATTAGTTCTATAAATTAACTCACTCCGCCTTGTTTTACCACAAATCATGTGAAGTTTTGAGACTAGACATACATGCTGAGACGTGTTAATGACAATAATTATATGAAGAATGTTTAGATCATCAGGAAGTAATACTCGGGAAAGTTCAAAGAATCAAGTCTGTTCATTCATATGTATATATATATATATATCTGTATACAGATATATTATAAGAAAAACAGCTGACCTTGCTTATTCAATCATTTTTCTCTCAATACGTCGAGACAATGTTCATTACTTGCTCGAGTATTCAACACATACGATACAGTAATACTTTCTTAATGATAAATATCTATACACAAATACATAGCTACTCATCGTCATCGAACTAACTAAATATAAATTGATGCTAGTCAAACACATATGAAAAGATGACTTACTTGGTCTCGTATTGGTGTCTTTGTTTCATATTATCAATGAGAATGATTGATCGAAAATAAGACGTAATAACAGTGATGATAGTAATAGAATGAGAATGGCTATCTTACAATAACAATTTATGTGATAAAAAAAGGACGAGACAAATATTTGAGTGTGCAAGGTTATAAAATAAGCGAAGAAAAAAAGACAAACATATACATGTACACATTCACATTATATGGGAAGACAAAATGAGCCATGATATCAAATTGGCTTCTCGCAGTTTTTGTTTTGTTTCGCTTAAATGCACATGATGCAGAATGTAAATTGTATACGAATACTTGCATCATTAAGACAATATAATTGTTTTATTTTTATAATCTTAATTTTAATTTAATTAAATCATATAATAAAACTAAAAGATATTTGATCTCATATTTACTATACATGTTTGTGAAATAGAAGAAGATCATTATTGACTGTCTCGTAATTTTCAAGGACTATAAGTAGTTATTCTAACTTATTCAATTAAACTATCATTAGAACAATGGATTCATAACGAGTTATAATTGATTTGAACTCGTACTTGAAGCATCATTGTAAAAGACAAATAAACTAGATGATTAATTATGCAAGCGTTTTATTTTATTTTATTTTGTTGTACTATCAAATATTCATTCTTACATCACACTGATTTAGACTCATCAGATGTCATATTAAACAATATCACTTCTTATCTCGCATGATGTCAATTGTTTTATACCGTGGATCTTTTTTTTCTGCACTGGACACTTGAATAAGATAAGAATCTCTGTTCAATACAACTGTCTATTATCGATGTGATGACTCTCTCATCCTTATTATGCCATAATTCATACACGTATATAGATATGTATTGTTCTTTTAAAAGCAAAGACCGGTACATGTCTGTACATTGAAATTAGAAAACATGTATCGAATAGTCTTTTATATTATTTCGTGTGCACATGAAGAACAAGAAAAAACACGAACGAAAATTTCACTTATTATTATTATTTTAATTTAATTTCGCAAAGATGAGAAAGATATAATTTGTATTCAAGAAAAAATTTAATTATAGCTCACTGAAAGATCTCAATCGTATATAGACAGCATTTTACATGTCATCATTATCACATATTACACTCTGTTGCATTGATGAATTCTTCGTTTTTTTTTCTTCTTATGTGTCCATCGATAATAGAACAGAGTGTGTTCTCCATCTGTTACTTGTCTTCCATTAAAATCACATCGAATATTCTCTCCTCTTCTTACGAACATACACATCGTCTATGATGATAATGATAATGATAATGATTCAATTCGTGTTCTATTGATCTACTAATGAAATCGATGTAATGAACAACAACGAAAAAGAAAACAGAACATGTAGAGTCATGTAGTATATGATATATCCAGACATCCATTATCGTACTAAATTCGTGTTCAATGTATCATGAAATGAAATAAAGTTGTACACATTAGTTAATTTCATATTTAAAATGAACTATCGAATGTTCTATGATAATGGAGAAAAAAAAGAAACAATAGATGCTTTTGATTTACAAACAACAATAAGTGTCTAAATTCAAAAATGATTGATATTTAAAGTGAATATCTTTGTATAAAAATGTTATGAATACAATTCAATAGTTTTAGACAGCAAATTTATTCGTAATTTCAAGGAAAATTATCAGTCTGATAAATTTTATGATGTCATAACGCGTCATTCCTCGTTTGTATAACACATATGTACTAAATATTTTTTTTCTACTGAATATTTTTCGTTATATTACAAGTAGTGTCAAATTCAGTAAGTATTGCAATCATCAACGATTTCTTAGTCATTTAAAAAATATCCTATACATATATTTGAAGACGAGCTTCAAATTTTTACTGTGTGTGAAAATTTAAGGATAACTATTTCTATTTTATCTAAGAGAATCAAGTGTCATATTATGAAGAAAAAAAAGACTCAATAGTATTATATCAATATACGATAGTCTAATGTTTTAACATGAAATCTATATGAACGATTGTTAATTGATCGCTATCCTTTATGAAAGCAAGACACGAATGTTATGTGAATCATTAGATTTTATTATAAATAAAGATCAAGTAATAATAATAATAATAGCAACATTCTACATCAAATATCAGACGTCAGCTGATGTAATCAGTCACATAGAAGGAAACTATCTTAACAGATGTTCGTTCATTGAACTCGTATTGAATGTCCATCGCCATATTTGATAGGACTAAAAACATGTCTAGTAGGATGTTCGTATTCTTATAAGACATTCTCAGAGCTTAGTTTCATTAGAATTTCAATGACGATCTTCTCTCTCAACAGATAGATAGAATTGTTTGTTGAAAAGAATTTCTCTTTATCTAGATGTTTTATTTTCAAGTAGAATTTCATGTTTATGATGTATCACTAATAATTGATTATCGTTCATAAACTTTAGTTCTCATCATCAGAACAATCTATTCTTTTCAGTTGAAGTTTTCTGGTTGTTCGAATTATAAGTTGATGAGCATTAATCTATCCATACATAGAATATAATCATAAATATGTCATAGAACTGTTGTAACTTAATTTCCATGATTTGTTGAGGGGCATTGTTGGAGTTTGAAGAATCACCTTTAGAAATTTACTCAGTAGTCTCCTATTCGTCGATATAAATTTTAACTTGACAATAAATAAAATTTGTTGTTCAAATACGAGCTCTAGTGATTATTCGAATCGTATTGAATCACAAATAAACTAATTATATATTTATATGTCGGTCATATGCTAATGATGAGAATTTTAAAATTTATTTACGATAGATAGAAATGATTAAATCATTCTCTGGTTATTTACTAATAGAATGAAACTGTGTTGACGTCTAGGCCGATATACAAATAAAGCAAGCCTTTCAATATGAATTTTGGTGATTTTTGAAATTCTAATTTTTACCCAGCTATTCTTTTTTTTTCTCTAGACGATGGTAATGAACAACATTTATTCTGTAGAAAGAAATTATTCAGAATAAAAAACAATGTATGTCTCGTTTCATTTTAAGGGCGTCGTGACTTGTTTTTTGAAGGTTTTCAAAAGCATTTATTTTTCAATTTTTTCTTATCGAACAGTAAAACTTTTGTGTTGTATTCATGTTGTGTATTATTCAAAGGAAAAGAAATATAAAAATAAATTTCAAAAAGCAAAAGAATAACACAATTAACTAGCTTTTACATATGTTTCATGTCTAGGACTAATAACATTGATGTTTTGCATTTCGAGTTGATATTGATCTGATATAGTTGACATTGAATTAAAGTTTACAGGTATTGATACAGGATGACAGTTAGGTTGTTCATTGATCGATGATGATAGTTGAGATAGATTTTGTTTATTATTATTCAATGCATTTAAAACAATCGATGAATCAATGGACATTGGTATGTAATGTGTACCAGATGGGTGTAAAGCAAATATTGGCACTTTTATTTGTTGCATCGAACTATTTTGTTTATCCACAGAAGTTTCCAAACTAAGTTCGCCTTCGTGTGCTGTGATCGAATTAGATATTAGTGAAACATCGTCTTTCCTATTCGCTTTATTACAATTGGCTTTCGAAGATTTTACTGTTGGAGAAATTTGACGGTTCAAGTTTTCTTTTTTATTACAAACTAAAATATGAAAGAAAAAAATTCAGAACTCATTTATTCTTCAATATCTTTTTTTTTCTAATGAACGTATGTCTTATACTAACCGATTAAATCTTTTAATTCAACTTCTTTTTCTTTAATAAATTGAAATACATCAGAAAGAAGTTGTTTATCATCTGTCTGTTGTTCGATATATTCGTACGTATCACAAACTCCATTATAATAACCGGAGCGATACGATTCAATTTTAGAATTCGATTTTTTATCAACATTGAATGGTTCCACTAAATAGAAAAACAATGTCATGAATAAATATATATATACGTATATATATTCGTAATAACAATTAAGATTATTTGAGTTACATGATTGTTGACGTGATGATAGTAAACAACGGATATATTTGATTGCCATTTCAACAATTTCAGTTTTTTCGATACGACGTTGATTCTAAATATATATATCAGAATTAGAATGAATCGAATATAAAACAATGATTTCATACATCTGGTTTTTTATGAGGTATTAGATTTAATAAAACATCAAGACTAAGATTCATTCGATCTCGACGTCGTTTTTCAATTAATCGATGAGATTTTGAATTCTAAATCAACGAAGCGATCGTTCTATGTATAAGTTCTTTGTTTTTTCTTTGACAACTCACTCTATCTGTAACTTTTTTCCAGGATCGATCTGTATTATGTTCATCGCTTCTCGTACTATATTTTCGGTGTCTGTTATGAAAAAAATAATGCTAAATTTCAATGAATACATGATAATTTCATACTTTGCTTGACTATTGGAATCTTCATCGAATGAATCACTATCTATTTGATCATCGATAACAATTTCTAATGTCGACGTTGTTACACATTCTTCCGATAACTTTTTATTGAGTGCAGTTGCTTTTCTCGTTGGCATTTTCTAAAATCGTGAATAATAAATTGTGGCTTACACGTACACATAGAGAGAAGGAAGTATCCGAAATCAAATACAAACAAAAATGATATAGTAAGTAAAAATCAGAGCCTGTTTTATGTTTTTCATTTAGAAGAATAAAAAATAAAAGAAGAAAAGTGAATGATGGCAGAGACCTGGCAGAGATGTGCGAATGAAAAAGTTAAAGGTGTACATTATTCTATTTTTTTCTCTTTCTCTGAAAAGTATGACATGATCGTTGTTTTCACCTGGACATATCAGGCATCCCCTTCTTATATATATATATGGAGATATCCTCAAAAATCATATATATTGAATTAGCAGAAGTATATGATTAAAATAAAAAATGTACATGTATAAAGAACATGAATCTATGTGTACATGGATAAACAGATTTATTTTTAAAGTATAAAACTCTCGAGTGTATATTTGAAGATTAACCTATGAGAAAATTTAGAAAGAATTTTCACGCTCCTACTCTATGGGTTGTTTAAGGTTCAATCATGTTGATCGATACACTATTTGAATCATATTCACGGTCAATTTAAATATTTCATTTATTACGAAAAATGAGTAACTAAAAAACGTTTTCTTCTTATTTAACTAACTTTGTAAGAGTAATGTATATATTTTATTTCAAACTTTCCCTTTGGATCGGCACCCTGTCCCAGTGTGTTCGTTTTCGATTCTGTAGCTACGAGTTATTTGTTCTAAAGTCGGGCTTCACACTACCATTCTGTACTTGTGAGTGGGATGGGAAATTTTCTTTTTCATTTTTTAATTCACCAGACTCACTTGGTCGATCGTGGAGTGCTTGAAGTGTATCCATGCTTTCAAAGAGAAAAAAACGCTTTTTTTCAATTTCACTTATTTCTTTATTTACTCTTGTAGATATCTATGTATGTACAAGTTCAAGGCTACCATTACGGTGTGTTATGTTTTAAAAACAGCTTGAACAGTTTCTTTTATATAGTAGAGATTTCTTTTGATTTTAATGGAAATCTATCGAATCTGTTAGGTCAATTCAAAAAACAAACTATGAGTAATTAAAACGAAAAAAAAAATGAAGGTCTATTTATTTACTTTATGGACATGTCTCGAATAGAAATGTGCTCAATCGAAAATTTTGACTTTTTTGATTTTCGTATGGTTGAATAATTTTCAAAAAAGATTCTTTCGATTGCGATAGCTTCTAACATTAAAAAAACCTACATCATTGATCGGATGTTTCAAATGCGCTGAAAAGCAATCAGAATCAACACATCTTCCTCAGATCACTGACTGAAAAATGAATGTTTTTTTTCTTCTTTTCGTCAAGAACTAATTTGTGCTGCTGATAAAAATAAAAGTAGGTCGCTTCCTGCTGAGTATGATTCATTGGATGAAAAACTTACTTGCACGACAAATTTTATGCTTCTTTTGTTTGAAGAAAATGTATGTCAAAATAATCTAGAATAGTTTTCACACATGACTTTGAATCTTATCCGTTCTAACTTTGATGTGTATTTTTTTAGTTAAATTAGTATTGGCTTTTTGGAAATCAAACAACATCGATACATCTGTGTGTATTGTTCGAAAAATGTTACGAGCAATACAATTAATTTATTGTACAGTGATCTATGTCGAAAGGAGTTAGTTGGAAGTTAAAACGTAGATGAAATCTGTAAAATTTCGAATGATAACTTACTGATGCTAGAAAAATTAATAAAAAGTCATTATTATAAATAGTCATACTTAAAGAATCATCCAAAAATTACCTTATCAGTTATGAGGTGGCTGAGAATCGTACGTTTGATTACTAGAAACCGACGAAGTCAATACGAATGAACTCACTTGTTCTCATTGAATAGGATACGGGGACTCTCTTTACCTAAGCATATGAATGATAAATCGAACCATTTACTTTTTATATTCCTAAAATACAATGAATCTGATTGGTTACATTTAATAAAGAACAAATTTTGTCACCATCACTAATCTAAAGTTTTCGATCTAGTAAAAGAAACAAGTTCATTTTTTCTAATCAGATTCTACTTAGCTACATGAAGTATTTTTACCATGTGTCAACAACCTCCATCATGAATAGGGATAGTATTGCTATTTGATATAAACATTTAAAATATTCTGTTAATATCATGCTTAACAAACAAGTATATTTTTCACTTTAACTTGTGTACTTAAAAATGATTGATGGGTCTACTGACATCCATCCTCTCAGTTCAACTTGGGCTAACGATTCTTTACATAATTGTTCGTGTAGAATAGAAGTTATACGTATCTGTACATATATCAATGCCAAATTAACATTAAGAATTGATCAATACTAATTCTTTTAAATCAGCAATAGTAGAATTACAGTTGATGCATATTGAATTCAGATTGAATTTGATGTTGCACTACTCCTGGCTTTTTCGATCAAAGTTCAATTTTGAAGTGGACTTATGTCATGATTGCTGCAAATTTCACCTGCAATCAACAGTATTCTTCGAATCTAAAAAACTTACTGTAATAGAGTTATTGATTTGGAAAAGGTGTTTTTTACCATAGCGTTCAAATTGAAATTCTTTTTTTTTACTTGATATAGCGTCAAACTTGAATTTTCTGAATCTTAGCTGCTTCATAATCCTCTTCTACCTTTATTCAATTGTGTCTCGAAATATTTACTAATAATGTTTAAAACTCTTCTGTCTTTTCCATACAAATTTACAGAGCCCTAACAGGTAAGATCCGGGTTTTAGCTCAGGATCTTGGTCTATTTCTTTAATATAACAATTTGTGTGAGATTTTGAGACACAGTCAACGATATATGAAGCATATTCACTCCATATGGATAAAGTTTCATCCGAATCATCATAAACTAGGGTTCGAGTTACTAGAAAACGTCATAAAACATATGCTTAAAAAAGGATATCCTGAAATATGTATCTCAGCGCTTTCAGTGCTCTATCTGTGATAAAAATGTCAGCTTGCTCAGTTAGACTGTCCTTCAGAACAGCACATGATCAAGCAATAGAGATTGGTTACTCATAATCATAATACTCTTGCTATTCAACATCGTACAGATGCATTCTTTCTTACTGTTTATGCGAGCTTAGATGCTCAAGAGATACTTTTTATTATGATGATACTTGAGAATTTGTGTAATCGTAAGCGATGACAACACAAAAAGCAATCACAAGCACATTCGGTTCACTCGAAAATATCATGTGCCAGTGTGACCAGAAGGAGATGCTTACAAAAGTTCATACCAAGGAATTGTTGACATCGAATTAGTATTTCTTATGGTGAGTTTCAACGAATTTCAGGACGTCCCTAAAAGCTTCGATTGAATATAAATATTCTTCGTTGTAACATATTATTTCTATTTTGGTCGACACGTAACCGATCGCCTAAGGAACATGGAATTCGATTAAAACTACGAGAGTATTTTCAGGATCTTTCAAAACTATTAATATCAAATATGAATTGTCTGTGAACAGACTCATGAAGTATGAGAGTTCAATGGTATCTTTTCTTGTCTCAACGAAAAATTTCAAGTCTTCATGACTTCTAACATTCAGTTATTTGAAATTTTAACAGGTTTATAAATGTCCTACTACATCGTTGTTTTTGTTTATATGTGAAATTTATGCGATAATAAATTTAACAAAAATAAAAAGTGATCATCACAGTCAAATAAAGGGTTGTAATCAACTGTAAACGTAGTTTCATTATACTTAAATCGGTTGTCTAGTGGTAAAAGAACTAAGATCGCACAAAAGAACGTTTTTTTAATCAAGATGAGGTGTTTTTCTCATATTTTGTTTTTCGAACAATGACTAATAATCAAAACAATGACGAAAGCAGAGATCACACGAGTTTTATTTTTTCTTTGATTCGTTTTTCACGCATAAAATTTCCTCTGTTAGTTTCTACCCGCGTCTATGGGTTTGTCTTCGAATAGCAACGGGTAACCTTAATAAAAAGTACCATTGATTCGCTATGCATCCATAAGTAAACATAAAATGTCTTCTACAACAGACAATAAAAATAATAATGAATAGTTGACGAACAGAATCTAAACACTATATGATAGTAATGAAACAAGCATGTAAACGATTCAAGAACGACGAAAATTAGTGATTTATGAATCTCACTTATGTAAACAATAGACTGACATAGGTCCTCGTGTTATTTAGATTACAACTCGGACACATTTAACAAATTATAATCATTTGAAAGAAAAGTTATTTGATTTTAACAAGAACAAATCTAATCGTCTAGATACTTCAGTTCACTAATTCAAGATTCACATACGTTCAAAACACCTGCCAAAAGCTAGAATTCTATCGAAGCATCACATCGTGACACGCGTTCAAAATATGAAATCTTTGTTATTGATTACAACATGGACGTTGTGATCTGTTGATTTAGTTTTAAATAAACGAATGTTCCCGATTACCTTCATTGTCAAAGTATCGAGATTTCACCTATTTTATTTTCTGCCTACATCACGAACATTTTTTTCAACTTCATGATTCATGTTCAGAACCAGAACACTTTTACAAATGACTGGACGAAAAAAAGTGAGTGTCACGCCATTTGTTTTCTTTTTCATAAAAGCACTTGTGTTGTATTTACAAGTTCTTCTGTCCTTTGATTAATAATTGTATCGACTAAAAAATTTCTATAGTTATGTTTCGAATTCAGATTAAAATACAAATGAATATTGTTTTCAATTTATTAAAATTTTTATCGCTCAGAGAAGCAATTTTCTATTCATAATTTATCTCAACCGTATCAACAGACATAGATTGTTGCCGAATCGAAGAATATTTTGCACGTGAAATATTTTATGATTTCAGTCACATTGATAGTAACATGATTCGTTAAAACTGTCAGTGATGGTATTGTCTCTTTCATTAATAACGATTTATTTTAATTTTATTGAGAATAGAAAAGGATTTCAGAACTTTAAATCAACTGTTACTCAACCGTTATCGAATGTTACCTATGAGTGTGAGAAAATTACTTATAAATGACTTGTATTTCATTGTTCACTATTTTATTATCAATGTTCAGTAAATTTTGATCATATATTCAGTAGTTTTTGTGCAGTAAAAAATTCTTTTTTGCTCCGTATATAATTCAAGAAATTCAGTAATTAATTTAAAAAGATTTAGTATTTATTTTACTTTCGAACAAATAAAAGTGATTACTGATAAAAATACTATTTTTTACCTAGGAAATGTATGTTGTGTAAAAGCAAACTAAATTAGTTACCGAAAATTTAATTTTGAAACTGAGCAAAAAATTAATTAACTGAACAAATGTAATAGTTACTAAACATTAAATTTTACACTGACAGTTTAATTTATATACTGAAAATTTACAATAAAATACTGAAGATTTAATTTGTCAACGTGATAAATTCATGTAATATATTTGTTGTATTGATTAAAATAGCCATGAAAAGCGTAAGTAAATGATAAATGGTACTTGGAAATATACTTTTACTCTTTCTATATTTTAGTATTCGTCTTGTCGTCGTTCTGCCTTTCATAATATTAAAATAATTAGGTGCATAAGACGTTATTTATTTTATGATTGATATATGCATACATATATAAATATATATGTATTTGTTTCAATTTACATATAAAAACTTGAATGTATTCAATATGAATGTTATGTTATTGTCATACATTTCTATCAACGAGAAATAGAAATCGAAAACTGACTACAAGAATACCATGACATGCATCTCAAAAATCATTCTTTCGTTTTTGTTTGTTATTAATGAAATTTCGATTTCAATAACAAGTGATTCACATTATTGTAATTCATAAAAAATATCGCCGAAATATATGAAGATAGTATACAGTCAATAAACTCATCGTTCAATATTGCAGCTACATATTATAGTTTTTATTGTGCATAGTTCACGAACAAATCGAATACAGTAACATTTTTATTCATAAAGACTATTGATTGATGAATTCTTTCATCAAAGATGAAAGTTGTATTACACGATCTAGTCTGTATCGGAATTTTACGATATATTTGATCATGTGTAAGGGCATTAGTTGTGTGTGTTTGAATTAACGCCTGGTTTGCTGTTAACTTTCGAAAGTGCGTAAGCATGAGGATACATTGTCCTACTTTCATACAATCGATACTCAACTTTGTATCGACTTCCAACTTAAAATATACATCAAGTGATATATCGACTTTGGTTTCATTGGGTTTGAATTCACACTGGAAGATGATACCAATAAAACAAAGATTAGATACGAAAAGTAACGGATGAAGTGAATATGTTTAGAAAATATTGGATACGAGCTCAAAACGATTAGATTCAGCTTTGCCGATCAATAGTGAAGTAATCTTTGAAAATTCGTTTGAACAGAAATAAGAAACTATAGCTCACATGAATGATTGTAGACAACATAGTGTGTTTCTATTATCATCATTTTTGAATAAACGACTAAAACTCCGTTTCACGTCGAAATCGTTTCTGATAAAATATTTGCAATCTTACGCGTGTACATGTTTATATTCAATGAAGTTAGACATGATGTTTTGTATGCTATAATCCATTCTGTGAAATTAATGAATCCTTTTGTTTTCAACCGTTTCAAAAAAGAGAAACTAACAATGGAAGCAAGTAAGTATGTGTTTGTTTCGCATACGAACAGATTTTTTCAAAGATAATCAACGATTCTTTCATAGATCTGTTACAATAGTAGATATTAACTATAAAAGGTCATGTTTGGGAAGAGCGCAATTTTCTTCTTCTATCTAATAGTCGTTGACCTTTCATAGCACAGTAGCGTATGTCGAAGATCGCAACTGGAAAGGAGGCAGTGTCTCATTGTTTTTTTTAAATCGCCATCAGCGATAATTTTAATTCGTTTTCAAATATACAAATCTATATGCTGAACGGCATAGTTCATGAATGTTAAATAGAAACAAAACATCAGTTCTTTTTTTTTGATATTATGAAAATAATATGGACAGAAAAAAAAATACAAACACTGAGAATCAGTATATAATGGTCGCTGTAGCAATATTTGAGTTTTCTAATACTTGAACTGAAAACAACGTCAACGAGTTTTTCCTAACGAATAGTCAGTTAATGACCCTTTAGTAGGTCTGATATCAGACCAAGTGTCGACAATAGTAGAGTCTGGAGATATTATTACAACAATAAAGAAGGAGAAAATCAAGAGTTGAATAGGAGGGACCAAACTCGTTTTCTCACATGAAGCCCTGATATGATGAAGTGTTTTTTAGTCATTGGAAAATTTATAACGATTTTCGCGATGTACTTCCCTTGATTGTTGGACTAAGCAGAGGTAAAATTTTTATAAATATCCAAATCTGCTAACATATGTAGATTTAAAGAGAAAGATTCTTTCGAGTATTTCTATTGACTTTGAACGAGTTTGAAATTATTCTCATCGGTAATTTATAGGGTGTTGCTGATTGATGGGTTTGCTCTTTTTTCATAACAAATAGCCACATGCACTCTATTGTTCTCTTATTACATTAGATAGGACATAGTTTTCTTCAGCACAATCGAACCAAATAAACATTGTTTTTAACTAATAGAAAAAGACGAATGAAAAAATTTCACCATATACCTGCTCGTGAAGAACAAGCTGCTTCCTGCAGGAAAACATCAAAAATCAACGAAATATGGAAGCAGTATTCCGACAGTAAATCTTTCGGCGTTCTTCACATTAAATTCCAGTTGATTCCCATTCTCTCAGGCAAGAATTGACAGAAATCACGGAAAGAAAATCCGAAAAGTTTCCGACAGGAAAGATTTTTGTATTTCATGATGGTCATAAAGTTCGTATAGCAAAACTAATTAAGACGTCTAAATTTAATAGTCCATTATGTACTCGGAAGGGGTGAGGTAACATTATGAATTCAAATAACATGAACAATGAATTCCATTAAAAACAGAGACGATGAAAAACGCAGTTTTCAGATGTAAGTATTCTTTCATAAGATGCGGATAGTCTTTAGAATTATGGCGAATTTAGAAAATGTAGGTCTATAATTGAACACTTTCATGATTAGTCAGCAGAGGTGTCTACTATGTGATTTCTTCAAACTCTGTCCTGTCCTATGAACACCTTTGGCAGTCGAACAAAAAATCGATAGTTTCTTGCAATAAATTTTACCTGTCGAGTTTGAAGAGTTTTCTTCACTCATCATGTAAGGTTGTGGATACGAATTTAGTCGTAACTGAATAAAGAAAATATACATGCCACAAAAAGACACTCCTATCGTCAAAAGACTGCATAAAGAAGAAGATTTTAGAGTAACATCTTTCAAGTGCTATGACGCGATATTAATTGAATTAAAATTATTAAAATTGATCTACTATTTATAACTATGTTGAACATACTATTGAAACATAAATTCAAAGTAAGAAAAAAAGAAATGATATCTGATATTCGATTAAAGCGAAAGGAATCTAGAAGATCGCGTGACAAAACTTAAGCGATGATATGTTGTTGAAAGAAGTTTCAAAAAACATATAGAAAGTTGGACAGACATTTAAAAAATGAAATTAATAGGAACAACATCCTGCTGTTTAGTTATTTATCAGTTTTAGAATCTTTTATCTAGATTAAGAGTAAAAAAGAGGCTGATGCAAACTTCCTGCGGTGAACAAAGAAAAATGTTCAGCAAGGTAGGGTAAGATGATGGTATAGTAGATGTTCAAAACTGAGATTTGTTATGCATAGAACAGGAGACGATCATGATAAGGGAATTCGTCTTACGTTAGTCCGGGTACAGGTTACGGAAAAATCTTACCCTATGCATATCTACTGTAAGTGAGTTCAACAAAACGCTTACAGAACATGACATTTGTATTAAGATTGATCCTTTATATTTTCATTTTGAATATTCATTATTCATGTCGCAACCGACATCACCATAATCACTCTCTTTCATCATGTGTACGTATGTGAACTTTATAATCGGTACAGATAACATTCACCAAACATTTATGTTTTCTTTGTTTGTCTTCATACTCTTGAACATGTATTTCAAGAGGATATTGCAAATGACTTTCAGCTTGTTTTTTTTTCATTTCGAAACCAACACGCATTTCACATTTTTCAAGAGTAGTTTCCATATTTCCAATAGAGACGATTAAAATCATATGACGATCTTAGTTCTTCCAATCACTCTATTGTTTAGTTTGATAATCGCCATCTACTTCCCAATATATTTGATGAGATACATATAATATGCTCATTTCCAACAATTTCATTTATTTCAATAATATTCACCTTCAAAGAAATATTTATTGAATTCATAACACTTCATTAGTTACTTTTAATTTTTCGCACAAGAAAAAACACGACTACTCTCTATTGAGATCTTGTAGAAAAACTACAATTTCCCATTCAATCTCAATAGCCGTACAATGTTATGAACACATTTACCTCATAAATAATTCATAAAAATTATTATTACGTGAGAAATAGAAGTTTTTAACTTTTCGTCTCTTGAATTTACAAAGCATTCTCAAAAATTATTTAAGATCACCAAAAGTTATATTTAATGCAATCATAAATCTGTTGTTGTAAAACTTTTACTTTCTCTTGAAAAATCTATGTAGCAAGTGTCCTTTCACATGCAAGTAAATTTCTAGATGCTCTTTCACTTGATGTGACCTTTGAATCATGTATGTTTATTATAAGAATACAACGGTATGCATCTTAATAAGTAAATCAACATTTGACAGTATTCAATAGCCTCTATTAACGAATGCGTATGAGATAAGTTGGTTATTGATGACTAAACCATATTCTACGAGTATACATCTTCGAATAAAGTATTGATTTCTCAAAACGTTTTCGTGTTGACGGTTCACTATTCAGTACAAATCTTAGCTGCATAGAATTCGTTCTCTTCATAGAAAAAAAAGACAACAAATTTCTTTCAAATTTAGAAAATTCAAAATTATCGTTGACAGTTTTTACTTGTAGTCTAAGGTATACGAAACTTCAGAATTTTCACAGAAAAAAAGAGTTTGAGTGCGATCTTGGCTTTGAGTAATATTATAATGTGGTTTGAAAAGATCCAGAATTGATGTGAGTTCGTACGCGTTGCACTACGGTAACGATGAAATAGTTTTGTTTGCAGTTCAGTTTGTGTAATCACCGATTTGATGAACTGTAGAGTGTGCATCGATAAAATTTAGAGTCGCATTAACATCTTTGTTGATATATTGAATTCCTCTAAGCAATATTAAAAAATAATTCAATATTAGTCATTAAAATAAGAAAGTTTAAACAATGCGGATATGACAACTTCGTGATATTTATGTTTTGATTTCGAAATCCGAACAGAAATTTTTGCTTCAACTAAGAAAAAACTTTAAAATTCATTTTCATGCTTGATTGAATTAGATTCTTTTATTCTTAATATTTGAATATATTGCGCTGCAATATGAGGCACATTCGTTTACCCAGCGAATATTTCTCCCTTATATAATATAATACAGTACGATACAATGACATGCTAATTCTTTTTTTTTTGAATGCATTCATTTTTCTATGTAAGGACAATTACGAGTGATACAATGTAATTGCTCAATATAAAAATAATTTTTTTTGAAAATAAAAACAAAAAACAGCAAAACTATTGATCACTGCAGCATGTGGTAAAGAATTGTTTTAGTGTAGCCGATTGAAGAGAAAGAGTAAAAAGCCTTATATGATTAAAAAAAGTCGACGTCAACTAAACTCCATAAAAGAACATGACTTTAACAGATCATACTTGAAAAATAACGGGGCACAAAGTTTTTCTCATCGAGTTGTATTCAGGACAAGATAGCTTCATAGCAACTTTTATTGTTCACAAATATGCTGTCGCATGTCGGGCATATTATTCAAGAAAGGAACATATTAAAATCTTCAGTGGATGAGAGTTGACGATAGGAGAGATTTTCGTTTCGATAAATATATTTAAAAAACTCATCATACTTTTCGATAGATAAAAAGATGATCGTTATTATCGGTATCATCTGTATTCGATGCTACTACTATTATTTCGTTAGCTACGCAAGATGATTGTCTATTCAATGCATTATTTGAATGACGTGATTTGCATCTAAACAAAAGAACATTAGAACTATTTTTCGAAATTGAGACCGATACAATTCGAATTCTTAAAGCAGTAAAAATGTAAACGAGTAAGAAAATTTTTCACATTTGTCAACATTTCCATTAGATGAATGAAATGAAGAATACATCAAATATCAATCATGAAGTAAAGAAACGAATTTTTATTAAAACAGAAAATTATACGTAAAATCGAAAGGTGTAAAAATAGAAAGTCAGACGAATAAAAGATAAAAAACAAGCACAGTCAAATTGGTAAAGTATGGCGATAGCTATCTGAATATTTGATGTGATGAAAATGACAAGAAATTCAAATATCACAGTAACTACAAGTTGACCTCTGTTGAAATAAAAAGATGAAATATTCTATTTAAAAATAAATATGAAAGCGAAGTGAAGATAAGTTTCGTGTTAGATTCAATTTGTTTTTCGACCAAAAGTCCCTAACTACACAGGTATAATTTTAGAGTCATAAAGAACGCCAACAAAATCAAATTATCATTTGAAAACGATTTGTCTTTAACAAAAAAACGTTTTTCAATTTGAAATGGTTTCAGTTCAAATGGTTTTGTATGCAATCGTGTGTCGTTAAAATTGAACTACGACGAATTACTTGTAGATGACTGACAAATACTTTCATCGATGTCTTGATCTTCAGGTGTTTGATGATGATCTAGAGCACTAGATTCTGCTTGGCAGATCGTATGAAACTATCAAGAGAAACAAGAAAATATTGTAATAATAAAAGAAGATATTTTCTTTTTCTTTTCATACTGAAGCACTAATGTCTATTGAACTTTCCCAGTGAGATGCAGTTTGTCCTTGTAGTTGACTATCAGTTGCCATTTCAACTTCTGGCTGAGGATTATTTGCAGATTGAAGTGCCTGACGAAAGCTAATGTCGTTTTTTATATCCTCATCCAAACGTTTTATTGATAGATTCCGTAATGGTTGTTCAGTATCATATATATCGGCTAACCTTAATTTAATATCTGGAGTAACCGATTCATTTTCAACAAATGTATACGTTCCTATATATCCACTTTGATTACAATAATTGGATTCATTTTTAAAGAAATATTTGTTCGATGCATATTTGATATATGTTTCATTTCCAATCAGATAGAATCTAATTGATGAAAGGTTCTTCACATAATTACAAATCATGTCTGAATCTGAGTTTTGATTGAGCCACATATCTCCATCTGCTGATAAATAATCATAGATTGTACAAACGATTACCTCAAAATCAAGGTTTAATTCACGGCCTAGCGATACAAAAAACAGCTATTAAACAGGATATAGACTTCTTCATTACATAATTGAATCAATCGCTCTTGAAAATCAATAAGATTTTCATCAGTTGTATTCATTGGAATAATTAATACGTGACATCTTTCCGTCTAAAATATTTTCTCGTCTTTTATATTAATAATCTAAACAAGGATTACCGTGTAGTTTGCAATTCGTTGACGTTTTAAATCACTATGTTTCTGTTTCCAAAACATTGCTGCAGCAATCTTATTTAAATTTAAGGACTTTTTTGCCGTATCTTCAAAATATTGAAGAGTGAGTGATTTTATTTTATAGGCTATAAATTTTTGACAAACAGGATACACATTATTAGCATGAATGATTAAATTGGCACTTGGCTTGACGCGTACACATATAGCTAAAACGTTTAGTTTTCGTAGATCTTCTATGTCCGTACTAGAATAATGATCATTGGGCAATAGAATCAATACAATTAAAGTATTCAGGTTTCGATGAGAAGCAGCATAATTTTTAAGTTCCTCCATATGAGAAGTATATACCTGCTCAATGCTATGAATGCATATTGGTGTTGGTTGATTAGCACATATCACCAATTGTAGATTAAGCGACATTTTGTACTCGATCTAGTGAAAAAAAATTCATTTAAAAGAAAAAAACAAGCACACACACTCACCTTATTTTTAAGCAAAAGCAACTATGTATGCTTTAGAGAAAGAAAAAAAATAGGTGGATGAGTCATTTTTGCTTCAGTAGGAAAAAATTTCCGTGGAATCTTGTTTTACGCAGTTAAAATATGATCAATAGCATTTGAATATGACAATCATTTTTAAACAAATCAAGGTATAATTTTGAAATCGTGTCACATTTGAGATTTTCATCTTCTTGATAATATATACAAATATACAAAATGAAACGGTCGGTTCTATCTGGTTATTTTTTTGTAAAAAAAAATTTGACTAGTAGAATCTTTTTATTAAACGATACAACTTATCAAATCAAAACGATGATGTTTCAAAAATATCAAGTATTACAATCTTGTGACTATTTTAAATCAAACGATTTTTTTAAATTGCAATTGGTCAGATATGGTTGACTTAGGTGTAATCAAATTGACATATGGAATATATTTGAATCATCAGTAGCTCTATCAGTTCAATGATTCGCTCGATTGTTCTTCAGTAAATAAACTGAATTTCTTGATATCTAAATTGAATGAACATAGATATATGTGTGATATTATTGATGTAGACTTGTTTTTATAACTTCCAAATTGGACAACGTGTTATTAAGGTACACAGCAGATAGTTGAGTACGTTATGCACTTGTCATCTTGCTACATTTTTCGAACTAAACCTATGTTACGAATAAATGAAGAACATTTAAGTATATTGAAGCAACATTCACAACTTGCAAGCAATAACATTAGTTATTGTTGACAGATTAAAAAATCCTAATCAGTAATCGCTTGCGCTAATTTATGAACTACTAAATTATTCAGAGATTACACGAACAAATTTATTTACACTTAGTTACATTAGCACAATATCTAATACGATGAAAATGATTATCATATTATACAAATAACAAGTAGCGTCTATCTAATGATAGACTGAGTCCCTTTTATGAAAATTTCTATGAACTCTTGGATAATTGAAAAAGATTCTAGTCATCTTTTGAACATATAAATCTCATGCTGTTCATGAAATAAGATAATCAATTTTGTTGTACTATACCTCAGGATCATTGGATAGGTATATTGGCAAGTGTCTATGATTGCCCAGGACGAAGCTACTCAAGAGGGTGTTATAAACTGTCTGACAGCCCTCGTGATCAAAAGTAAGGATTCGAAGATCCCTTCTCCCTCCCCCTAAAATTAATTAAGTAACACTTGAACTATCCAAAGGCGTCGGAATCCCAGCATTCCGACCAGGGTCGCGATCATTCCGACATCCGACAACTTCCTATTGGAATCCAATATCTAGGATTGTGACAACTTCCAGCGGATTTCTATCGGATTCGATAGTTTCATAATAGGATCCAACGGAGTTCACGAATTGGATCAGCAGTCCAGAGTCGTCTATAAAATCTGATGTCAAATTTTTCATTCGTCTAACTTCTCTTCATTATTCATCATATAATTGGTGTAATCTTCACAAATAATATCTATGTGAATGTCAATATGATATTTCACTATTTTTTATTATCTTTTTCGCGCTTTGCAGACACATACACAAAACAAATTAATTTTCTTCATAAGACTCTTTATTTCATAAAAGAGAATATAATTTTACTCAATCGAAATCTCATATTCAAACTTACTCACGAACTCATTAAAATGATCACATCACATCTTAAAATACATATATCTATAGAATAGGACAATCGATCAAATCATTCAATAGCATATTAAGAATGATCGTCATCTCGAAGGGTGTCTCGGGTCAAACAAATACGCTCATGGACGACCGTGAATCATCGTGCATTGATGTATTACATGGTTCATTATTATCGCGATCGTGATCCTTTTCTGTATCTGATGCAGAGAAATATGACTATCAACGACGACGAGATATGGAGTAAAGCTGAAGTTGTATACGGCTCGGTTCACATCTGCAGACCATCCATATTCAACATAGAATACTATCATGTATATATCTTCTGTGTTTTTTACAATACTACACATTCATTGCTTTATAGTATTTTCTCTGACACGTGTCACATTCCCAATTTCGTCTCGTGACAAAGTTTCAATTGCATATGATCTTGCGAAGGAACTACTCATGCATACTAGTATAACTGATTATTAGATATCCTATTTCATCAGTATCATATATCCTTCGATACATCAAATAGATTCTGTGGTGTACACATAAAAAATATTCTGTTCGACAGATCAAACTCTTCATGTGAAAAAGTGAATGATGAACAGCACCATCTCTCAATTTTCAAAAAAAAAGTAATTCGTAATCGATGGTCAATTTTAAATTAATTTAATCAAAGGAAAATTTGTTATCTTTACAATAAATTGTTTTGAAAATATGACAAAATTTCAAAATCTATTCAATCATCGGCATTGGAATTTTTCTACTTTGTTTTTGGATTCCAATGGTTTGTAAATAGTAAATGATGATTCAGTCATTTAAGTCTTTGTAATTTTACTATCTGAACGATAGATCTTTTTAGGTCTATGTCAGCGAAGGAAGCTATCTCAAGAAAAAATATTCGCTATCGAATGAAATATGCGAGAGATTTTTATTTGCCTTGACACCCATGCATTTATCGTTAAAATAACATTAGCTATTGCTAATGATTAATGTTATTGAATTCAACATTTATTTTTCTATACCGTATTGATATGGGAGTGCTCGTAGAATAATACATTCATGCTCAATCATAGTTCTGAGAGTAGTATACTATTATGTTAAAATAGAGTGTATTAAGTTGACTTACGTGTAATACATAGCGAGCGACACTTTAGTGAGAACATTTCTTTATTCCATGCTAGTAAAATTATCCGAACTCATTTTTACCTTCTCCTCGATTATGATGTGTCGAAAAATAGAGATTCAATAAACTATAAAGTTTGATTTTTGTTCGTCTTGACTACATTCAATATGAACCAGTGAATTTCATGAATTACTAAACAATGATTCATTTCTTTTTCAAGCATTGCATTACACGTAAAGATATTCAATCCATGTTAAATATTATTTTCATTTCGCGTATGAAGACTCGTAGAATATATTCAGTAAATCTGTCAGTCAGTCGTACCAACATAATTTTTTTCTAGTTATTATGGAACATAGTATATCTTGTCATTAATGTCTATCATTAGAGATGTAGCTCAAGTATTTTAACTATATTTTAGAAACGCAACAGAATCTTCCTTTATATCAGTTGCCTACTTATAAGAAGTTTATTTTAAAAAACAAGCATCACTTTGAATATACTGACATTATTTGGATTGCTATCGGTCTACTCATCAGTACTCCAGTAAATAGTTTGGCGTTAAGACTTAAAAAAAATATATTCAAATTTTATCATCTAGCTTCGTGAAGTCGTCATAGATAAAAGTAGAAAACAAGGTAAGAAAATGAAGTTTTTTTTAATCATATATCGGATTGCACGGTTTATTTCTATTGCTCTTTCTCGATGCATTTTCAGTTGGAAATCGAACATTTATTCTTTCTTTTTAAGATCCAAACTATGACTTACATAGCGTTCCATACGAAAGATAAAAGCTCAATTCCATTGGAAAATGTATGCTAAGCACTGTAGGACCATATATAATCGTGATAAAATCTAAGAATCCTAGACAACATTGAATAACGTTTTGTTTTAAAATGTATGGAATCTACCTAATTTATGTTTCTACTCATATCATGTATACCATTCGGCAAAAGAAATTCTACTGATTCCACGCCCAGTAAATACGCAATAGTCAAAGTAAAGGAAAATTTTTCAAATTCATTTTTAGAATCCTTATCAGAATTCTCACTTGGACAATATTAGAGATTCTGATCCTTTTGAATGATAGTAAACAATTAGTCAAATAAATAAAATACAGAATGTCAATGATAAATATAATCATGATTTCTTCATCAAGTGAACTTATTAAGAAAATTATCCCAGACAGTGTTCATCAGATAAATTAATTCAACAAAATATGTTTTAGTAAACTTGACATTCGATTGATCAAATTTTAGAAAATAAAGCGACTAGATTCTACCAATGAATTTCTATAGAGCGTATTTGCAGCAAGGAATGTATGGATTTGTATTCATTGAGTATATCCTATTAAATTATGAAACAATAAATATCAAGTAATTTTACACTCTTGACATTTTCATATGATGTATTGAAGGATTAAGATGACCTTTATCCTCTTTTTGTAGATAACAATCAATTAATAGATGTATTTTATTGACATATTTGTAGAGAAAACAAAGCTAGATTCTTTCAAGTACTATGCAGACAAGAAGCTATCGACAATAGAATTCCTCTTTCTATGGTTTGAGAAAAGATTCCATGATGTATATCGTCAATCATTGAACTGATGATTATTCGGAGGCCACCTTGATCATGTCGCTAGTTTATTTGACATATGTTCTTGCAGAGGAAGCCTATTTTATTCAATTAGCGCCATCTTAGACAGGAAAGCATGCATATATAGATGAAGTATCATGACTCATAGCTGATTGAAATGACAACAGAAAGGCGGGCGGACGGCGTAGCATATGCAGCAAATGACTCGTAGACACTCGTGAATTTTCTCAATTCAATAAGCGTCCTTATTTTTCTATTCCTCGTTTTCTCTTTTAAGCTATTCCTATTGATAAATGATTCATTCTATAGATTATTCATTGGTTATTTATGCATAAAAATATGCAATTTTAGAAGAAACCACTTGCATTTCAGAAAGAAAAAAGAAAAACAAGTCGACGATGAATGCATTAGTCGAAAGATTTCGTCCACATTCTGAAACTACGAATGTTAGTCTCAAACGTGAAGCTAATGAATATTTACAACGTGCAGCTAACCTTCAAAAATCTGGACAAAACGAAGAAGCATCCGTACTGTATAAGCGTGTTATTTCATTGATTGGCTCGCATGAAGGTACGTCAGTTGTTGATGATGAATTACAAACAATCAAACGTAATGCAAATCAACAATTGATTCAAACAACAACACAACAAAATCACATGAATGAATCAACTGGAATATATCAGAACATGGTTAAACAATTATCGGATCATGTACCAGTAACAAATAATGAACAAGAAACAAGTGATATGGCCGCACAAGTTTTCGAAGATCCAACAGCATTTCAACCGATTGCAAATGATGAAACACAAGAAAGCAATGCTTCAGTTCTATTTCAACTTGATGAAGGAGCTCGACTTTTCTACATGGCTAGAGATGGAACGATTCAAACAACGTCAGATTCATTACCATTGACAGTTTTTTACATGAAGTATGTCTTTATATACAGTATATGTATGTTATTGTATCGTTCATGAAAATTTATTTACTATTTTTTAGTGAAGGAGAAGAAACTTGTGGATTATTAAAATTAGGCAGTTGGATTTATCCATTAAATTCTAAAATTTCACCATCGTTCAAAACAAGCTATGATGCATATATTTTTCCAAACAATACATCAGTTGGTAGGATAATCTGTATATTTTGTTCTATCAATAGCCATGAAGATTTTTTTCGTCATCTCTAGGTGAATTCGTTGGTCTTATGTTTGATGAATCCATTCAACCTGATATACGTGAATTTTTCGAAGACATTCTTTCAAAATTTTCCGTTTTTATGGCTCAACAAGGCACACCTACAGTAAGTAGTCAATAGACCACATTTTTTAAAAATCTTCCTGAGTTTATATCAATTTTGAACATCAGAACTAAAATTGTTATGAAACGTTTGCTTTCTCTCTTCATGACTGTGATAAAATGCATTTGGTTTTCGCTATAAAGTTTTGCTACTGAATAAAAACACACCTATTGTTCGAATCCAAAACATCTAGAGAGTAAAGAACTAATTCCAAGAGAGTGGATATAACTTATAGCAAATCTTCAACTGCATTTGTTCTCGTACGTCATTCTTTTGTATAGAACAAAGCAGATAATCTAAGAAAGTGCTGTCGACATCTCTCATTTATCAAATAATGAATGCATATTTCAGTTCTACGAAAAACCTTTGTGCTAACAGTTCGATAGAAAGTTTAACCAGCTGTTTCGATTATATTTAGTATGGTGAAGCATTCATTGAGGGTCCAACAGCATCGTCTAAGACAAGTAATGTACAGCTAAGTGGACAAACATCTAGTCGACAAGCAGATATTATTGGACAAGAGGAAGCTGCTGTCCAAAACCAATCATTGTATGATACAACAACAGCAACAGGAAAAATTGCTGCAGCTCTTGTTACTGGTAAGATTGAATATTCTAATATGAACATGCTGAACTTCGAAAAAAAAATTTTAGGAACAAAATTCTTAACAAAACAATTAGCAACTGGTGTTGTTAAGGCTGAACAATTGATTGGAACAGTCTCGAGAAATGTTCACGAAAAAGTTGTCCCCAATCCTGAGCCAGCCAAAGTTAGCAAAGGTTTACATATAACAGCTCGTGGTTTACGTTCAACATCAGGCATTGCTCTCAAAGCAAGTGGTTATGTTGGTAAGGATTTTTAAATATTTATTTATGATTTCAATCGCCTCACTGTTTTATTGTCGTATCTAATAGTATCAAAAGTCGGTAGTATGACATTGGCATTAGCTCGAACTTTTGCACCAAATCTTGGTAAAATTGAAAAACGTACAAAACCCGATGGTACTGTTGAAATAGTTCAATTAAGTGGCATACGTGGTGTTGGTCATGCTGGACTAACGAGTAAGTTTTCAGCCTTAGATGTCCTGTTTGTATGATTGAATGATTGTTTTTTAATTATTTTGACAAGGTTTTAGTATTATTTATGAAAGTTGTGAGAATGCTGCAAAACATCTAGCAACAAACTTAGCTAATGAAAGTATAAGTGTTGTTAAGCATAAGTAAGGAAAAAAAAATTTGCCTCGTCGTCTCTTTTTATTCATGTTCATTATCGATGTATTTAGATATGGAGAAGATGCTTCTATTTTCACAGAGAATGCAGCATTTGCAGTTGGAAATACTGCTTTAACAGCATACTATGTTGGAGGACTCGGTCCGAAATCAGTAAGAATTTGAAAACGCAGATGAAATCTAGTTCATTTTCTAATGTATCCTATTCTATGTTTCAGATTGCTAGAAGAGTCGTTAAAGAAACAGCAAAAGAAACAGCAAAAAATGCATTTACATGAATTATACAATTTTTATCTTCAATTCATGATTAACTTGTATAGTCGGCAACTTTAATTTTTTGGTTCTTTTTATGATAGCGTGCTATTATTTTTTATCTTGCATGTCTTTTTCTGCTAACCAGTGGGAATGAATTTCTAAATGAAATATATATATATACATATTGATAAACGTATACGTATTCTTGTATAGTACTCATATATAGGTCACATTCAGCGTTTCTAATGGAAATCTAAAAGTAAGTACAAATGGGTACTTTATTATTTATTACCAAAGTATCTATTAGTACTTTGTTTTAGGTAATTAAGTACTTCAGAGTACCATAATTGAAACCAATGAAGAAAACAAAAAACAAAGTTATCTTTGAATCAATCTTTTACTAGAAATTTATTCTTGTTCAAGAGAAAACGAAATAAAAAAGTGCAGCATTTATAAATAACAAAATATGTACACATATCTGAACATGTTTAAGTGATACTTCTGAATTAAGTACTTTGCTTCGATCTATTAAAGACGAAAAAAAGAACTATGCATATGTTAATGTTACTCACTTCATTTTTTCTTGTATACTATCAAATAAGTAGATTTATGAATTTGAAGAAAATAATTAGAATAAGAGGAGATTATGAAACCAAAAAAACTGAATAACCCAAGTCAATGAATCCGATCGGATCTGATATGATCCGACGATTCGATGAAATTCTGTGGGAATCCGGATTGAGAAATCACTAACGGATCTAACGGGAGAAACCTATTTTCTTATATGTGTACGAATTAACATTTACATAATCCCACAAGTAGAGGCCTATTAGATTATGCGATGAAATCCAATCGGATTCCGATAGAAGGATTTCATAAAATTCAACACTAAGCGTCTGCATATCAGATCGCAGCCCGGAATCCGATGGGATTTCGTCGGATTAGAGAAACTTACTCACCTAGGGCAAACAATCAGATACTAAGATGTGACAAGATTCCGCGTCTGATCTTGTAAGATCAAACGAAAAATCGTAAACAAAATCGTAGTCTCAGAAGTCGGACATCAAGTCTTACTCTAAAATTCTTGGCAGATCTTGTTCTTCTGTCAGATCTGATTATAAGATTGTAGAAAATCTTATGCGGCAATAAGATCTTACAGTACGAATTGATCTAAGCTATCTGAGACCACGCTTTTTAGTACGATTTCATCTAATCTTGCAAAACTTAATGTCTGATTTTTTTTACCTTGGCAAGTCGAACAATTGGATGACAAGTTCTTGCAAAGATCTTACATCTGATCATATCTGACCTTATAAGATCTGATGAAAAAACGTACTCAAAATCGTCGTCTCTGACTTCTTACATACCATAGCATTAGAAGATTCTGTTACGTATGATATACCACAGTAATATTTCAACAAAATTAATTATCTTCTCAAAATATCACTAAAGGTTTTAGTACAAATGAAGGGAATGTAAGATCTTTCGAGGAAAATATAGTATGATCTGATGCAAGATCTTGCTTGCACAAGATAAAATATTGTCTCAGATTTTTTGACCTAGGTTCGATAGAAACATGATCGGATCCAATTGTCGAAATGACCCTACTGGGAAGATATGTATTTGAAAAATCTAAATCTAAACGGAGAATCGAAAATGAATTCGAGTTAAACAAAGAAAAATTCTTAGCTCCATGTACAAGTAAAGCATGTCTAAACATAAATAAGAGGATTCTGAACAGTTTGATAATAATGGCGTGAGAAATCAAACACAGTGCATTTCTACTTTACAAAGTACTCTCAATGTACTTTGCTTTTTTTATTCAAAGTGCAAAACACGGTAATTTTCAAAAATCGTTGATGACTTGGGTACTTTGCTTCTGCGTCGGGTACTTAACGTTAGAAACACTGGTCATGGTCATATTGATTATATAAATAAAAATGCTTATTCATCTGCCTTCATGCGACATCTATTGATATTTCTGTTGGTATACTATAGATAACTGTAAATCTCAATAATTGTTTAATGAATATAAATTAATGCTTTCATTTAAACAAAGCAGTCTTTCATTTGTCATGAGGAGGAACTGGAAGAGTTTCTATTCGAATTGGAATCAATGTGAACCATTCAAACAAGCTTGAAATAATACAATGAGTCATCATTTTCTGTACATTTTTTTTGTAGTGGATTTCATTCGTTTTAGTGTTATGCATGTTCTTTACATACTTCTTAAAATTTATGTAGTTCTAGATATTCGATCAGACAATGACTCGTGTTAAATGCTCTAAATTACGTGGCAAAAAGCCTGGTAAGAATAATAATGCAGAAAAAAAAACACGACGATTGATTCTAACTTCATTTTTTAGATGAACTTCAAAAACAATTAGAAGAATTACGTCAAGAATTAAATACACTTCGTGTTGGCAAAGTCACTGGTAGTGGTGGTGCTCAAAAATTAGGCAAAATTCGCAATGTACGAAAATCAATTGCACGTGTACTGATTGTTATGCATCAAACAACCAAAGAAAATTTACGCGCATTGTATCATGGCAAAAAATACAAGCCAAAAGATTTACGACGACGTAAAACACGAGCTATCCGACGATTATTAACACCAAAGGAAAAGTCTGTCCAATTGAAAAAGCTTCAACGACGACAATGGGCTTTTCCACAACGTACCTATGCCGTTAAAGCTTAAAGACACACAAACAAACCATATTGTTTTGTGAAAAAAAAAAGAAAGAATTACTTTAAACTACTATATATTTGTCATCATTTTATAAGATCAACTTTACGAAAAATAAAAGCATTATTTAAAAAAGAAATATGAATTCACGAGATTCAGATATAGAAGTGTGGTCACATTTTTCTAATGTGAACTTGAAATAGACGATTGAATTGATAAACTATTTTTTTCCTTTGACTGATTAGTACGAAAAAAAAGTTGGGCCTGACCGGTGATCGAAACCGGAGCCTCTCGCACCCAAAGCGAGAATCATACCATTAGACCATCAGGCCATGGTTATCATGAATAAATAAACTATAGTGTTTAATAACCCTTCAATCGTAAACGATCACTTGATCGAACTAATTTTTATCATGAATTTTTTTTTCATGCTGGAATTTATACGCATCGAATAGTGCCTTGTACAATCGGCAAGTTCGGCATTCCATGGAGATATTTTCATGAACAAAAACACGGTATCAGTTAAAATAGAACGACTTTCCCCAGTTATGTCATAAACACCAGTTTTAGCCAAGACCAACAAAAACTATGACTCAAACTCATTGTATTTTACAATATCAGATTTTTCTAAAACTCATTCATCCAAGATAAATATCAATGATCTCCTTTTTAGATGCAAACAATAAACAAGCGAAACTGAATACATCCTATTCAGGCTTGAATGATGTTTGCTAAAGTTTGTTCATCAATAATTTTCGAAACGAAGACAATGAGAATTTGAGTTTCATATGAAAAACTTCGGTATTCACGATATGTACACGATTAACGACAGATCGTTATTTGATAGTCAACTATACTAAAGTAAATAGGTAATGTGAAATATTCCGAAAAACAACTCTTGGGTTTCGCTAGATTTTTTATTTCAACAAGTTCCTACAAGACCTCATGTCGATAAAACTAACAAAAACAAATGGTTTCAGGGCTACCTCTCATCATTCTTGAATCAAGGTCATTACCCTGCAAACGGGATGAATTCGCTTAAATACTGAGTTGGGAGGAAACAGCATCGAAAGTCATCCATTGAAACTTCCAATCACAGAACTCAGCAAGATATTTATCTTTGACAATCTGTTTGAAGCGTATGTTGGAAATGGATACCGCTTATGTAACTTGAAAAAAAACTACCATGGATTCTAACTATTATGATAGTAGAAGCCATCAACATGGTCAGGTAGTCGACCTCATCAGAAGGGGGCAACAGTAGTAAGAACATGTCCATATATTTTGATGAATCACTACCGTTCAGTCATGAGGCATGTTAAGTAAATGGTAAAACTTCATAAATATCTTGTATGATCATTATAGTAGATAATGCAAGAAGAGATTAATAGACTTCTATTTAATCGCTTTTCAATTTATGCTAAACAAGCTAGACTGTAATGTTTCTACGACATCTTTTTAACGTATTAAAATATATGTATACTTGAACAATTTGCTGAAAATATGTTTGACAATCAAAATATAATATCAAATCATGAATGTAACAAAAATATTGCCATACCTCAGTGTAAAACAATGAGATAGATTGTGACTATTAGATATTGATGGTGAATATTGTTAACTATCATGCCTAGTCATCTTAAATCGACAAGAAAAGCATCGATATATGGCTTTTATAAATGTTGATCGCCAATATTTTATAGTTTCCAATTGCATGTCTAGAGAGACGAATAAAGCACACGGGTCTATTTTTAATATTACCTAGTCGGATGAGATGTTTATCGTTGATTGTCTGTTCTCATTAGGTTGTTTATCAGTAGTGAAAGTTCATACTGCCAATCAGACAAAATTTATTATCAAGCTCCACGCATTCTAAACTCGAGTGGTCTGTACTCATCGATATTTTCATTGTAGATAGATGTCCTAACTACGTACAATTATTTCAAAATATTTTCTGTGTGAAATATCAAGATTGTTTCTTTTGTCTAGTTTTTATTATGTATTAATCCATGTCAAATACATATGATTTTTGTAAAAGAAATCTTCGGTTTTTATAAATCGAGCAGTGCTTCATTCCAAAAGTTTATTGCACTGCTGCGAAGATGATCAACATATGGAAAATCTTGTTTGTGGTGATTTATGATAGGAAAAAATCTTGTCAGGTCCATCGAAAATGAAAAGATAATTTTTTAATTTGTAAAATGAATACACCTGATGTTTCAATTCAGTTTAACAACCAATAATCAGTTGTCATTGTTGCTTTGAAATTTATATTAAACTATTCGAATGGTGTGACATGAATTAAAAGACACTGTCAACTGGAAAAAATTACCTTTAGAGCAAACTATACCGATCGATCTGACTGAATACATGCAAATTATTTATGAAACCTAATGCAAGAAAATTTTTTCTAATTCTCTTATCTTGTTAAAAGTTCATAGTAACACGCGATTCGAGAAAAATCAAGCAGCTTACTATCTTCAAATATGTTTCATATTTATATACATTTTATTTTGATTTCGTTCTTTAGTCGTTAACAAAAATGAATACGGCAACCACCGTTCACTTCAATTCAACCACAGTAATAAAATATTCTCCAGGATTATTATTTCAACTATTGAAAAATCCTATTTTCGTTATTCGTTTCTATGATATCAGTTATTTATTTACATTTTTATTCAGTTTTCCTGGTAATATAGCAAGTCTATTGACATTTTCACAACCATCATTACAAAAAATATCAACTAGTTGTCTATTCATGATTTTGACTACTGAAGATACACTTTATTTGCTCATGCATGTCTTTGATCTTTTGGAATTCGGTTTACAAGTAAAGAGAATTTACATCTAAACACAGAAAAATATTCATTTTGTCTTTGAATAAATTCGTTCCTTCGACCGTGTTGCATACGATGAACTTTGTCGATTTCGTGTTTTTGTGATGAATATTGCACAACTATCATCGGCATGGATATTGGTGATAGTTTTTCTTGATCGATGAATACGTACTCGATTTCTATTTAAATCAGCTGCAATATGAACACAAAAGAAAGCTCTTACTACTGTCGGAATACTACTTGTCATAGATATTTGGTCTTCATTCGCATACCTTAACCCCAACGTTTGGAACATTGGCACGTGGCTTCTCCTTTGCAACATGTGCATCCACTGCTGTATAAGTTGCATACTTCAATTTCTATTATGTGATATTGGGTGTGTTTCTAGTAAGTCGGAGAAAAATGATTTAAAAAACACATTCTGACATAAGATAAGAATTAAATGAAGCCTCTACTATGAAAATATTGTTAGTTATATCATTCATCAACGCAAGAGCTTTTCTCTTTACACTCTTCAATGTTCTATTGACATTCTACTGGAGAATTTTATTTGACTGCATTCTGCAAACACTAGTTTTTCTTAAAGGATTCAAATAAGGACTACTTATCATATATTAATTTTTTATCAAGTGTATTTTTTTGCATTAATTGATCGTCTAGATTTTTACGACCAGCTTATTACCGGTTATCATCATGTTCGCTATTCTCATGGATATATTTGATGGTACGCATTAGTTAAAAAAAAGTGATTCAACCAATTCAATTTCTCGGCGGTAATATGAATTCAGGGCGGCAAAAAGTTCTTCAAAATCAAATGTTCAGTCTTATGCTTGGGAATATTGCTGTTATTCTCATTACTTCATTACCATTAGCTGCCTATAAAATGCACTCACCCCAACAAGCAAATGTATCAATAGCTATTTTTGAAATAGTAAAGATTTGGACTGCTCTACAATGGTTTAAAAGTTTTTTTATTCAGTAAATATTACCATTCTGTCTGTAGTTTGAATCAATACATGTTCGCTGTATGTTTAGGTGAGTTTTTATATCCGTGGTCTTAGTTCAAAATTATTCTGTAATAAATTTCAACAAATAATGAAACGTATATTCTATCAACGTCAATCGCAATTACTGCTATAAGGGGTAGAGCAAAAATATCTTACATTCAATTTTACCAAAGGATAAAAAAATACTAAAGAAACATTATTGATCTATTCGTGCTTAGTTAAGTGTTTTGTAGATTTTACAATATTGTTTTGCACAATGACCCGTACTGTATGCGTAAATGTCTGCATATTCGTATTTTTCACTTGAATGAGGATGTGCAGTTTATTCCTTTTCGATATAAAGTAGAAAGTTGTTTTTACCTTGTGAATTTTATGTGAATGAAATAAAACATCCTACCGTGAGTTTCTACTCATAAATCGATTCTGTCAAAACAAAAAACACATCTTTTCCTCATCTATTGATTGAACTTAAAATAACTCTTGCATCTATTTAGGGCAGAGTACATTAAAGTCACTCGTATTGACTTTAACCTGAAAAGATATGAGAGCACTTAAGTTTCATGAATTCATATCCACACAGTACTTTTGTAAACACTACACACATGAATTAATATAGCGAAACCGAGAGTGAATGAATTTTTATTGCCACTATAAAATGCAGCAAGTCACAATGATTGTAATTATGAGCCAAAATGACAAAAAACTCTCGGTCGTTTGTTAAATGCTACTTTATGATGTTTTAACAAACACGATCTCGATGAACCACCAGACGTGGTCTGTCATAGTTTACATGGGATCGGACTAGATTCGACTCATATTCAATTATATTGAATGTTGAACGAAAAACAAAGCCATTTTTTTACTATGAAACACATATCAGTACGAAGAGGTCAATCGAAGAGAGTGATGCTTAGTTTCATGCGTTCAATGGTTGATACGATTAGCTCTTTACTGATCGAGATCAAGGTAGTAGTGATGCATGATAAAAGTTTCGAAATTTTCTCAAGAAAGTGAATTTCTTATCGCTCGGTTGACACAGTTCGGCATTGATGATTACTATTTGTGCGCGATAAATTTAATAAAATTAAACTTACAGTCAAATACTTCAGTCGTCGAGGATATATATGTTTACCGAAAACAAACTAATGAAACCTGTCGATTTTCGATGGTTCAGTGTTTGCTTGTGTGTGGGCTTCTATACTCACCGCACTAGGAAGTGAATTTATTACATTAATGTGAATTACGTGAAGTACATTAATTAATTGATTTATGACATTTAAAAATAGCGTTCGTGTTTTTGAATAGAAATATTTAATTTTAAGTTAATTTTACCGGTCTCCATCTACAACTCGCATCTTTCATTCCTTTTTGATGAGTTTAAACCAACAGGAGTGAGTAAGTATTCGTTTCTTTTGGGATACCGATAGCTTTCCGTTTTTTACTGAGCGAGCAGCAGCGCTCGAAAAAAGAAGAAGAGTGAGAGTAGTTAGTTTTATCTTGTATCAAGCGCCATAAAAGAACAATTTTATTCACAATAAAACATATAGTTTAAATTCATTTTCCTTTTTGCTTCCACAAATACAACGGAAACGAATCGAAATATTGACAAAAGACATGATGTCAGAGAAAGACAACTGTCGAGCAGCATGTACAAAGAAAAAACTGCAGTTGATAATGACAAATTATTCACAGCACTTGTAAAGTAAATATTATAAGATATTGTGTTATATTTTCGAACATGTGAATTATAGTCAATATCAGATTCGCAGTGTTAACAACAAGCGGCGGTTTTGTTAGATAGATTTAGTTAAATTTGGATAATGCCCATATCCCGTAGTTCAAAGTCCTGTTGTTCGAATTTCGTCTTTCCAATGTAGGAATTTATCTGAGGCTCTTCGATGAAAATAGACACTTCACTGAAAACGTAAAGTGATATACTGCAAATTGCGTGTCTTCGTAATTACGGAAAAAAAATAAGATCAATTGGAAGGTGGGCAGTGTGAGAAGCGCCTAAAGTTTTGTCTGTAATCAAGTCTTAGTTGCGTATTGATTAGCAATGGTTAATATTAATTTCAAATAATTTTGTTCATCATCATAAATTGATAATCTTGGACAACGAAAACATTATTTCATATGAAATGTTCTTGTTCACTCTAATTTATTATTTTCAAGTAAAATCAGCATCAAGTACTGGTCGTTAAAAATAGAGTATCGTGAGCATTCTAATTGACCTATAGGCTTTGTACGTTTTTAGATCGGAAACATGTATCATGCAAGATAAACTTGATCTACTGTGGATGATTCCAGATGAAGAAGTAATTCGATTGTACGAATATCAGTCTCATCACTAGTCGGCACGACATCAAAGTAATTTATTATAATGTGCGTGTGCTTGTACATATAATACATAAATATATATAATTTTATCACAGTTAAATTTTTGAAATTTTGCTTGTTACTCTTCAACAGAATAGAGGAATCGAGGTTTTTTTGTCACATATATGAAAATGTATTTTTTTTGTGGAAACATGAATCAGAAAATCAAGCCAACAACTACAAGAAACCGATTTTTTTCAAAACGGCTTTTCATACGTAATGAACGAAGCAATGAATGAGCTCAGTCAAGCTTCAGAAAGAGCAGCAGTGCGTCCTATTGATAATACTGTGGTGCAATATCTTTCGTAGAAAAAGGGAAATCATTTACTTGATTTCATTATTGTTGTTATCGATGGTCTCATAGAGAATAGTCGAGATTGCCAACTTTTAATAAGCGATCTTCCTGATAATGTAGACAATAGTGTGCATATTTTTAATGGTTTGGATCCAACATTGACCTTAATTGAAACGAATCAAACATTTAAAATTTTTCTCATAGTTCCGGTTAATTTTGGAGAACGATATGGTCAACATTTATTTGGATTATCACAGATCGAATGTACTTACATTTTTTGTCAGGACTGTGAAAAATATTGTCGATAGGCACGTTCAGTTCAAACGATTCATGGTGTATTCGAGAATAAAGTTCAACTTTTAACTAGATTATGTCAGCATGTGAAGAATTTTGGAAACCGTTGGTCATTTTTCGGCGAATGCTCATTGTAAAAAGCTTCGAGCCATAATAATCTTTGGTAACAGCTACTTATTAGAGTCCTTATGGATCCACCTCGAACACCGGATGCCTGGCAAGAGATGTTTGATGAATGCTAATCTTATTTTAGACATAACTTATGGACTCTTCAAAAAATTGATAAGTTTAAAAAGGAATATACGCCTGGCAAGGCTATTAATTATTATTCTCAAGATAATTTTGTTTATCGTGTCATCAATTGTGCGTTACGAACTCGTAATATTGATAATATCATGAAATTGCGACCATACATAGGTGATTTATATTTTATCATGAACTTAGAAAATGGTATCGAAAGCATCATTTTGAGGTTCATAAGAATAATATTTGAACACCGATTCGTGTTGTTTATCGCGGTCAATATATAAAAGGAGATGAGCTAAAGCAATTAAGAGGATACTGTGTATCCCATAATGCATATGTAACTCGAAACGTATTCGGTTCAACAACACACACCCCGGAAGTAGCTTTGGGGCTCATTAAGTTTGGTCATCCCCGGAGAAGTTCGTTGTCTTTATCAAATTATTATTCCCGACAATTATTATACGGCAAGTAGCTTATCATCTATGTGTTGTCATCAGTTTATTGATATTGCTGATTTCTCAGAGAACCCGGGTGAAAAAGAAGTTTTTTTTAATGTCAGAAATCATTTTCGTGTAAAATATATCAGCAACACCACTTCCAAACGTCCTTGGATACTCATTGTGTTAGAACTATATGCTGCTCAAGATGAATTCAATTTTTATTGGACCGTATTAAGTGTATGAATCTATGATGAGACTATTGAGATGAAATGTGAGTTACTACAGCTTGTGCGGTACTATACAAAGAAGAAAGACAATATGTAGTTGTTAACATGGTGGCAGCTATTGGAACGAAAAACTGGATCTCGAAAGCAGGTAGATGAACCTTTGGTATTAAGCATCTCTGAATGTTTCAGCGATTCAGAATCGATTGCTAAAGCCATCGAACTGATGAGACGATGTTTCATCACCAATGATCCTGCTGTGTTTCAGTCGAAAGGGAAGAGTTGGAATTTATTTCTGAACAATACGAAATTAGAAAAACCAACGCGAACGATTACTCCCTACGAGCTTCTCATAAAATCTTCTAGTGGAATGTTCGATTCCTCATCGTTCACCGTTAATAAATTAGTGCAAATCTTTCAATATACTGGAAATGCTTACGCACAGTTTCATTTTTATCACGAAAATGTTTTGTATTGTTATCACGAAGCTTTGAAATTGACAAAGTTGAATTCAGGCGAGCAAACAACACATTTTTTACAAGACATAATCAATAAAGTCATGTCTAAACTATTACCGAAGAAAGCTGACAAACAAACAAAAGGGAGAGAAACGATGCCATCAAAGACGGTGTGCCATGTACTCGAATACAAAACACAACCAATCAACAGGATTGATTATGAGATTGAACATGATCAGTGGTGTATCTGGAGGGAACTTCATAAAAGAACATGTAAAGCTAATTTGAAAATGAAGGCGAAATATCGACTCTTACGTCTGAGTGGCTATTTGAGTGATAGAGAAAAATGGATGAGATAATGGATACGCTACCCAATATGCATCGTCTTCTGTTGCTGGATGTTTCATCTCATTCATACGACGAAGAAAGTAGATTAAACCATTATAAAATCAATTAATGGCACTATGAAAAGTTCATGCTTGAATGGCTTTCATTGAACGATCTGGAGAGAATGTTGATGTTCTACGAATGTACAGAATTTTATTGTCGATGTCATACTTGTTAAGACACCAAAGCTAGTGTTGATCGATGATCGAGACGAGATTGCAAAAGACACTGTGCGATTAGAACTTGAAACAAATGCTAGCAAAAAATGCATGTAGAAATATGTTTTAATGGAAATTATTCTAAATAAAACTTCGACGCTTTAGAGTTGATTAATCTCAAGAGATGAAACTCTTGCAAAAGTATGCAAGTGTCGTAATTTGATATTTACTTTATCTTGATTATCAAAAAATCTCGTGTTTTAGATTTTATAGTAGTGCAATAGACAGAATGTGATAATAAATAACAGCTCTTCGATATCCTCAGATAATCAAGTTTTTTGTGGAACATAATTTTTTTAAATTTCTTTATAATGATTCTTTCAATGGTTTATTGTCCATTCGAATCACAGTTAAAAATTATTTCTTCATTTTCTTTTTGATCCTTTTCCATCGAAGATCCAATATCAGGGTAGTTTACATGTCATAAAGGCACATGATTAGGAGATTTGAAAAATGAAAAACTATTCTAACATTATTGTTACTAATAATAAATATCATGTTGGATTTCTCATTGACTCTTCTTAATCGTCAATCTTTGTATTGAAGTTCCACAAATAGTATGACATTGTTACTTCAATCAATATAAACTTATTGTTATAACACCAGAATGAGTCTATGTGAAATCTCTCAGAAATATCTACATCACTTCTTTTATTAAAAAGACTCTAAAATGTTGACAATATCTTTTTCGTCATGAAAGAGTCAATTGAGCAATAGAAAAATTGTACCTATCCATTCGATTGTGGTTGAATATAAAATCTAAAAGATTTCATCTAAACTAATATCTCGAAGTGTTTTATGTTGTCCTCTTAAATCATTGATTCTGAAAAGACTTCACTCTTTTCGAATTACATTTTTCGCTTGAGAAAAAAATAAGGTCGTTCATTTGTATACTAGAAAATAATAAACAGAATGTCCATTGATGTATGACTAATGATTATTATTTCTTTGAGTGTATTTTTCCATTACATGACCGAAGAATACGATTTTATTTAATTCAGTCTATATTTCTTTATCTTAAATAAAAAATGAAACTGTCACTTTGGTTGTTTTGACGTAACATTTATTTCAATGGATTTTATTCTGAATAAACTTTTGCAACGTACAAAATCTATCTATATTGGTAGAATAACGTCATCGAGAAATTTTTCATCAGTTCAATTTTTCCGAAGTATCGCACACAAATTTTTAATAAGTTCTGGTCCAATGAATAAAGCAAATTCAAACACGAAATTCTTGTTCTTTATTCACACTTTTAATATAGGAAATTATATAGCTATTTAATGAGTGAACAAGATATCAATAGTACTCGATCAATCATTGTTTGAAATAATGAATACGAACATGTACTAAATAATCTCAAACCACCGATTTGGAATTGGAATGAAGTCTTCAAATAAAATTATTAATATATCAACTGTTTGTTGTATTAGCGTATGTCAGCAAAACAGAATCGATCCATTTTAGTCTCTAATACTTGACTCATCTACACAAATATATAGTTCGTACTTTTTTTAGATTTCGAATTAGCAATGGATGAATAGTTTTGTACGAATAGATAGTTGGCTACCGAACTAAAAGTTCGGTAGAATCTTAATATGAAATAAAATTCTAATATTTTCAGGAGTACTTTAGTGTTCTTTCAATTACCAAGAAGTCGATAGAAATTCACTGAAGTGTTTCATAACCAAATGTTTTACAACAATGCCATCGGTCAAATACACTTTCTTTTTCTTTTCTACGATCAATCATCATTCACGCTGTTGGTTCATGTTTATTGTTGCTGTGAAAAATCCTTCTGAATAGAATAAATATTCCAAAAGGATTTAAAAACAATGTAAAAAATGACACAGAGCAGCAAGGAACAGCGTTATTTAAGAGAAAGGTGAAAATGGCGAAAACAAAAATCTATCAACAAACACAGAATCGGTATTACTTCGATCGTTTTGGCTTGAAACAACTTTTTATTGTGGTGAGCAAATGGCTAGGAAGATTGAAAAAAGAAACAGCTTTGAATGCTTTAGCTACAATATTAGATTGCTGCGAAGCTAAAAGAAAACTAATTTTAATTAGTGTAGGCTACCTCTCCATTATGTTTCACTGTTTCTCATTGCACAATTATCTTGCATAATGTCCTTTATCTTCATCGATTTCTTTTATATGCCGCTGTTAATAGTTAACATTAGTGGACTGTTTCTCTGTTTTCTCCTACATTCTTTATTAATGTTAGATTTTAAAAGCAGGAGTTGAGGGAATCCAATGTGATGTCATGGGAAATTTAATCAAATTACTAAAAAAACAAAACTCATAGGCACCAATAACTTCGCAGTGTTAGCCGTACAGTTCATAAACTTTTGTTTCTGAATAGAGAAATATTTGCATTACTGTACACAGCACATAATGATTTATTTCCACATGTAAGTAAACAAAAGACATATATAACACCCACGGAGAAATAGTTTTAGGATAACCGCAGTTTCATCACGGAATATAGTGGTGTCCATTCGATAACTGTTGTAAATCGTGGCTCGTAGCAGTTCTTTGCTCCTTGTTTACAAAAAACAGCGGTATCGATACTCCTAACCGCATTTTTCACCATAGATGTTATTACCGGTTTTATAAACTACGTTATACTGTATCATGACCACTGTTTCAAATATAGTGGTTATCATCAGTGTTATAAGTCGCGATGCTCTCTATTATAACCGCGATGACTTTTCATTTTATTTTTAAAAAATCTCTATTATTTTGAAGTACATCACTTTATTATCCTTTTCATTTTACGTTGACATATCGGAAGATGCCTACTCTAGCACAGTAGAAGAGTTTCTAATTCATTTTCAAATTTCATGGTAGAAACTTCACAAAGCGACTGATAAAAATGCGGCACGTCCTATTTTCTTTTCATCGGTTTTTTGGGAGGGATTGGAGAGAAATCTCCAAAACACAGTATTATTTATTCGATAAATTAATGAAAAGGAATGACTGTAAATGCAGATTGTTTCACGGGACTTTATATGGTAGAATACTCATTTTATCTTCAAAGAAAGCCACGAAAATTAAAACCCAAGTTCATTACGGCTCTTTAAACCCACTACGGTGTGATTTGAAGGACCGTGATTTTCTGTGACGAAATTTTAGTGTTCTACATGACGGTTAGTAACCGTTTCAGAAATCGCGCTTTGCTTTCATATATCTACTCCGTAATGTGCTACACGACTGTGTTAGCGAGCGTGTGTCATCACTGTTGCAAAATGGAGACTTAGTTGATCTTCCATAGTCTAACTTGCTAGGACAAATGCCAGAATAGCAGGAGCTGTGGGTTCGAGTTCCACGAAGGTCCCTTTTTCTTCAATCTATATTACTTATATTCTTTCCCTTTCCATTCCGTTCCCTATAACTCACATATGACGCTAACAGACTGGCCCAAGTCGAATCCTCACGATCGTTCACGACCATACATGTCTTAATACGGCAGCCGTGACCGTATTTTGTCGTAATTCAGTGTAATACATGGATCAGTATTACGACCGTATTACTCCGGGTCGTGTACGGTAATATACGATCATTTACGGAATCAAGAAAATTGCTGTCTATGATCATCTTGATGAAAACCCTACACTTTGTCGTGTATCGATCGTTTACGGAAAAATACGATCTATTACTAAGATCGTTTGCGATCGGAAACGACTGTATACCTTCGTATACGCCACGGAGAAATACGATCCTAATAGTGAGCCATGTGTTACGGCAAAACACGGTCGTGTACGCCATCGTAAACGGTCGTAAACGGTCGTAAACGTTCGTTGATGTAGTCCGTAATCATCGACCTGGGGGGGGGGGTGACAGAGTTTTAAAAATCACGTTCGACACTTATTGAACCGCGATTTTTCAGAGAAAAACCGCGGTAAATATCGAAATGTGATGTCATGTGTAAAGATAACGAAGATGCCGTTTCTCACTTTTCTGGCAAGTATTCGATCATTACATAGATAATTCATCAAACACTATACAAAAGTAATTTCTGAAAATGAAGCTCGAGAGAGTTCACCCCACTGCCCCTAGAAGGATACGACACATGAAGCATTCAGCATGCAAGTTATGGTCGGCATACCAGAGTCTGTTCCATCTAGTGTGTCGGGATAAACCGCGATATGCAATGGTATTGCAAACTCTGGTCTAGAGCGGTTTGAAGACCTTCAACTACCGTGTTTTTTCGAAACGTTTTTCCGTGGGCACATGCTGATCTCAGTCACGTAAAAATATCGGCGTTCAAAGTGAATCGGAACTCGATAGTACCAACCCAATGTCGGTTCCAATAATTGGATATCATGTGGAATTCATGAGAATCCGCCACTCGGATCCAATGTTGATTCTTCAACTCTGAATACAATCCAATTTGTGTCGGATGGTAGAATCCTACCAGATCCGATAGGATTCTGTATTGGTTTCTATCACTCGGACTAACCACTACCTAATTATGTTACATGTTAAGTGCGCTTTTAGATGTTGGTAAAGATAAATGTTTTGATTGTGCTTCATACTGAATAGAATGGACCATGAGAAGGAAAAAAAACGCACAATAAATAAAATTAATCATAAGCTGATGTTTTTTGACGACCAGACAGAATTTATTCTATTCGATGGAAAAGAATGTCTTGTTCTTTTATTATTTGACGCGTTATCTTAAAAGTGATATTAAATACAATTGTTAGAGTGAAAGTTTAAAATACATTGTAGAACTAAATCGAATAGACGATAGTCAAAAACTTTATCCAATCCCCATCATATTTATTATCATGGCCACTTCGCGCATATCTACGGATGGGTATCATACGAATACGAACAACATGGCTCCTGAAATTTTCCGCCTCGTTTGGCTTGATGCTAGTTCAACTAGTAAAGATGGTTGTGACACTAAACAAAAGCTGCGCTCGATTATCAATCATCTAAAGAAGTTTCAAAATGTTACACAATGTCAAGATTATGTCTATGAACGATCGCAAAAAGAACGAGTAGTCATGGTAGTTAGCGGTCGATTGGGATGCGAAATAGTTCCGTCTATTCACCATTTGCGACAAGTTATATCAATTTATGTATATTGCATGGATAAGGAACGCAACATGAAATGGGCTCGCAAATATTCAAAAGTAACAATTGATTCTTTGATTAGAAATTCATTTGATGAATTTCTATACTTGTCTGTAGGTCAAAGCAGTTGTTGTTGAACTTGATGAACTCGTTTCACGAATTAAAGCTGATTACAGAATACAAAAAATGGTCGAAGAACCATTATCAATTAATATATTTTCAACAAGTGGTGGTGCAGGTAACTCAACAACAGGCTTAAATGGAGAATTCGTTTTCTCGCAAGTTTTGGTTGATTGTCTTCTTCGGCTTCCCTATAATAAAGTAGATAGAAAAGAACTTATCGATCGCTGTAAACAACAGTATCAAGGTAATAATGTTGAATTGAGTAATATCCACGAGTTTCGAAAACATTATTCGCCTAAGAATGCTTTATCGTGGTACACAAGAGAATCATTTTTTTATAAGACTCTTAATTCTGCTCTACGTACCCCAGCGGATATTCATACGATGTTTTTGTTTCGTTCATATATCTCTGATATTCATAGCCTATTGAAAAAACACCAATCTGTCACTTCTCTCAAAGTATATCGAAGTCAAATGATATCAAGTGATGAATTAGAAACTTTGAAAAACAATCTTGATCAATTCATATCAGTCAATTCATTTTTTTCTACAAGTATCGATCCACAAGAAGCTCTTTCATTTCTGGAGATTCCTGATAGTTCACAACGTCTAGAAGCTGTATTATTTGAAATCGATGCAAATCCTAAGATGGCAACAACGAAACCATTTGCTGACGTCAGTCCATATAGTGAATATAAAGATGAAGGTGAAGTTCTATTTATGCTAGGTTCTATTTTCCGATTAAACAGTGTCAATCGCAGTAAGAATAGTCAAGGATGGATTATTCAAATGACATTATGCAATGATGAGGAACATGATTTTAAACAAGTTCTCATGTATATGAAAGAGCAATTTGTCAGTGAAAAAACCAATCTACACATATTAGGAAAATTGCTATGGAAAATGGGAAAATTTGATCTCGCTAAACTATACTTCATTCGTTTGTTAGAAGAACTTACACCTAATGATCCTTTACTTGTCGATTTGTATGAAGATCTTGGTACACTCGCATCACATGTTGGTCACTCGGACAAGTGTATGGAATGGCACCGTAAAGCTCTTGAACTGAAACAACAAATTCAACTAACTTCATCTTCCGGCAAAATTCAACATACTCCATCTTCCGGCAAAATTCTATCAGCTCAACCTTTCAGCACAAGTAAATCAAAGAAAAATTTTGGTAAGTTCAGCAAAAGGAAATCTGTTCTGCTGAAATGAGAGTGCTACAAAGAGAATTGAGCATTAAGTCTTGACAACATGAATGGTGCATACTTACACAGAAGAAAATTGTGAAAAGATATGATCGATTTCACTGAGATATCTCGAATTTTCTTGACGAAGAAGTCATTCTTGATGTTTGGTATATATACATATATATAAACGTTGTAATCAAATGGATACATATCACTCTATCTACTCTTCTCTGTTCTATATTTCAAGCTTATGCTTACGCCAACTAGGATATCATCCTTGAAAAATATCTATAACGTTAAAGGAACTGTCAACTGCTAGTTTCTCTTATTTTTATACTCATTTCTCATACATTTTATAAATACCTCACTTAGGTACACAAGTATTGACAATTGTACGAACTTAAAGCTTGTCTTTGTTTAAGGACATATCTTATCATATTTCGTATGGTATACTCTTGGCTCCGCTTTTCCAAGTTGTATAGTCGATTTGTTTTTACGAAGTTTAAGCTCTAAGTTTTTATCATGTATTGGTATAGTCTTTATTCTTGTTAAAGAAATAGTGCTTCTTTCTGATACACTTATGATTTCATCGAGGAATGATCATACAATTATCCATCCGGTAAATCGATGAGTCCGTAACTATATCGATATTTTTCGTATCTACATTGAAGTTCAATAAAACTAAAAGCTCCTTTTTCCAATGTAAGAGTTTTTATTTTCTTTTAGACAATTATTAATAATCCTTCTATAATTCAAATCATAGTATGATGAGCTATTCTTTGAAATGATCCATCGAAGTTAACAATCTCATAAATAATAAGTTTTTCACCCATGAAGTCAAAATCAGAAAAATAACAAAGAATTTTCAGTACACATGAACTAACAACTGATAGTGTATAATCTCTAAAAGTGGTCAACAAAAGCCCCATGTCTATATAATAGAAGTTGCAATCATATACCATGTCTCATGGTGTGTATACTCATACTTTAATGAAACTTCAAAGTAGAAACGTTGAATTAAGTGCAAATAATAGAAGTAATTTACTGAAAAACCTCTAAGGACCACTCCATTAGTTTTTCGAACCCAAGTTAAACACAATCAAATCTGACTATCGAAGATTTTAAAAAATAGACCTTCATATTATACAAGAATACTGCTTTAAGATTTAATTACGATCACAGAAGATTATACTCTATCAATCTAACAGTTTCTGGACGTCTGAATGATCTTGTACGATCTTAAACAAATTTTCAAGTTTTTTCGTAACATGCATGGCAGTTATTGCTGGTATCAGCGAAAGCCCAAATTTCGCAGAATCGAAAACATATGTCAAACTTCAGTTGCAAATTATTTTTAAGCTATTTTTTTTATTCTTTTCTGTAACCGCGTAAAGATGACATCAGTGGAAGCAAAAATGTCACCAACTTATGGCGCGTCATTCTTTCTTTCTTTGGGGAAATACCGGAATTTAAAGTGTATTTTCTGAGACAGGAAAGTGTGCTCTACAATATAGTATAACGTATTTTTAAAAAGTTTAACTTCTACTTTAATCAAATTGGTTGACTGTTAGCTGTACAAGCTCTGTCAATAGTATTAAAAAAATGGAAACCTCGGATTCAAATTCGAATGTTATGTGTACTTTGAAACGTGAAGCTAACGGCAGATTGATTTTGATCAAACTGTCTAAAAGAATCGACCAGCATTGCCAGTGCACATCAGTTTTTCATAGCTTTTCGGGAGTGTAACATTGAAGACACGTTATAAAGTTCGCCCCCCTTTAAAAATCGATCTTAGCTCACGAACGTTTAAACTGCATGAAACTTACAGGATATGTTAGGCTTAGTATGAAAAAGCTATGGTTAATGTTTCAGCCGCCTATCATGATATGTGACTGAGATAGGGGGCATGAGAAGGGTCAAAATTAGCTAATTTGGCAACACAATTTTCTCGGTACAGGTTCATGATATGTCTTTAGTTTTTTTTCTACCAAAGACCATGTCAGAATGGAGGGCAGCACGGAGTCCTTTTTTATAATTCTTAACTTTTCAGCGGGAAACAGGAATCACTACTTCAACAACTTCAAAAACCACAAAAAAGGAGGGTTTTTCAATACAGATCCCTTGTTATATAGTCATAAAGAACAGTTTTTGGAAAAAAAGGGCTCTGAAGTGCCCTGCACCATGACATGTTCTTTCGAGTAAGAAAACTTTTAATACATCGTATGGACCTGGACTAAGAAATTTGGGCTGCATATTCGAGATATTGTGAATCGAAAAACAACGAAAAACACTATTTGAAACGAAATTTTTCAATATTTTAGAATTTTTGACAAAAAATACGTTTTTTTGAGCTAGATTATAGAAATCCTTAAAGTTTCCGATAAAACGGAAGTTTTGGGTACTGAGGTATTGAGAAAATTTCAAAAATGCAGGATATTTAACCCTACAATTTAGCATAACTTTGTAGCCCATGAAATTATCTATCGAACAGTATACAATAGTTCAGTTTTCATTTCGGCTGTGACGAAGATTTCTGTTTGCGAAAATTGGAATAGGTCAATATTTGCATAGAAAGTAATAGTATTTCTTGCTGTAACTCAGTAAATCCTTGACGAATTATTTTCATCTTCGAATTCGACCGAGATACTTATGAGATGATGCTATGAACAAAATTTCATGACAATCGGATTAGCTTTTCAGGAGTGATCATGTAAACGACAGGATGAACTCATTGACCGATTCTAGAGTGTACTCACTTTTTGAGTACACAAAAAGCTGCTCCATATTAAAATATCCGAATCTGGCAACATCCCACGTCTATAATTCAAATAATCTTTCATTTAATTCTGTATTATTATTAATGAGATTATAAATATCATTCAAATGATTATCACTCTGCCTATTTTTTTGTTCGTTTGATCACATTGAACGATAAAGAGTTTATATTTGTTTTCAAGAATAAAACCTTGTTCATCATGAGCTGCAGGTATTCTTCTTTCCTGCTGCTTTTCGTTTTAGACAAAACACTTTCATGGTTTAAGCAACTTCGAGCATTAAATTTTGATTGAGACCTTTTATTTAGTATTCTGTGTGAGATCTGATCGAGTAGTAACGGACTAAGTCCAAGACTTCTGTATCCGATGAGCTCATTGATTGGGAGAAGTTATCGAACGGAAAATGGTACTCAGCGAGTATTCAGGGTGTACCGAACAACTATTAGCAGGGGAGAGGGTGTAATTTTTAAGCGGTGATGGAACCAGGATTTTTTACTAGGGGGAATCCGAACGACCTCCCACACCCTAAGAAAGAGTTCAAACGAAATTTCATAGTTTAAATTTTCTCAATTGATTCGATGGAAATTTTTTTCCTGACTTTGTTTCCTCGAATCATAAGCTGAGCGACCCAAGCAGACAAACTTTTGGAAAAACGCCTTTAAACGCTCCATCGGGAACACCGATTGTCAGTCACTAACGCTCATCAATGAAACGCGTTTTTTACGCAGAATCTTCACTTTCGGAGCGTCAAAATGGATAAAAACTCTAGTCTTGAGCGTTAAAACGCACAATTATTCGACAACTTAAAAGCCAATGCGTTTAAACCATCAGAATTAGGGTTTTTATCCGTTTTCACGCTCCGAAAGTGAAAATTCTGCGTAAAAAACGCGTTTCATTAATGAGCGTTAGTGACTAACAATCGACGCTCCCGATGGAGCGTTTAAACATGTTTCTCCAAATGTTTAGCTGTCTGGGTAAGCCCCCCCCCTCCCCTCCGTCATCCGATCGGTAAGCTCCTGCGAACATTTGATCTTGAATCGACGCATCGGAAGACACCTATTGGAGGATAGCTTGAGACAATGCATTCAGAATGAAGTCGATCGAAAGATGACAATTCTCATTGATTCGAAGCATTTGCTAACGGAAATTTTTGATGAGTCTTACAATTGAAAATCTGTTCTTGAATACCCTTCTTCTGATGCTACATGCCATTAAAGAAGAACAGTTTGGGATAATGGGGTTGATTCTTGATGATGAGAGTTCTTCTCTTTTATTTCAGTAGCGCCAATGCGTGGATGTGTACATGATATTCCTGTTAATGCCAAATGGTCACAAATGGGTATCACTGTAGCTGGAGGAAATGGGTGGGGTGATGGAAACCATCAACTTAAAGCCCCGCAGGGTTTATTCGTTGATGATGAACAAACGATATACATCGCTGATTGGCTCAACCATCGAATTGTCGAATGGAAATTTGGTTCCATGAGTGGACAAGTCGTTGCTGGTGGTAATGGAAAAGGAAATGGAGATCATCGGTTGAATTATCCACAGGACGTCATTCTCGATAAAATGACAGATAGCCTCATCATCTCTGACAATAGTAATCGAAGAGTTGTTCGATGGCCTCGTCGAGGTAGAGGACGAGGTGAAACGCTGATTGAAAATGTCGATTGCATAGGTTTGGCCATGGACGGACAAGGATCACTCTACGTCGTCGACATCAGAAAACATGAAGTTAGTAGATATCAAAGAGGTGAGACTCAAGGACAAGTAGTTGTTGGTGGCAATGGAAAAGAAAATCGTACCAATCAACTCGAAGACCCTTATTTCGTCTTCGTCTATGGAGACCATTCAGTTTATGTGTCTGCACATGGTTATAATCATGTGATGAAATGGGAAGAAGGTGTGACACAAGGCATTGTCGTCGCCGGTGGACAAGGGAAAGGTAATAGTCTTACACAATTGAATTGTCCACGAGGAGTCGTCGTCGATCAATCAGGGACTGTCTACGTGGCTGATCAAGAGAATAATCGAATCATGCGTTGGCCAAAAGGAGCCAAACAAGGAAGTGTCATAATTGGTGGAAACGGAATAGGAGACAATGCGAATCAATTAACTTTACCCGTAGGTTTATCATTCGATCGTCATGGCAATCTCTATGTTGTTGATCAAGGAAATCACCGTGTTCAGCGCTTTGACCTTCAATAAACTCTACCTGTCGTGATTGAAACATTTCATTGTATCTCGTTCATTTCTTACGCGAAATGAATCGCAATGAAAACGATATAATTTCTAATTTTTCTTCTACGCGTGCTCGCCCGGCCAGAAACATCCTGCTAAAGCCTTGGCGAGTATAAAAGCTCATACATGCACGACCACAAATCACGTGATCAAAATCCCTCGAACGAGAAATACGATAATGATCTACTCTGGTTCGGTCGTGTGCTACAGATACCACGATGTTGCTGATAAGAGACGACCACAACTTGATGTGATTATAGAAAGAACTGCATAAAAAAGAATACACAATTTAATTCATAGAAGACGAACAGACAAGAGATGAACCTACCCAATCACTATGGTCTCTTGTATTAATACTTGTATGAATAATGATAGCTGAAAAGAAAAGAAAAGAAAGAATAACTGAAACGAGTGCTTACATGTTTTTTCGTTTTGTATCGTCTTTTTTGCGGTTCGATGACTTGCAATAGAGCTGTTGAGTTGAATGGTAAATAGAAAAACAAAACAAGAGGATAGTATCTATTCGAAAATTTGAATGGTACTACATTGAAAATTATCCATATCTATACCCATAGAGAAGAGAAATTTCTCTTCAGATAAAATATACGTATACGCATGGTACATTGTCCCACGTGAATCAATCCAATACTAAATCCTATAGGATCTTCAAGGTCCAACAAACCGACAAAATCCGATGGGATTTCAGGTTGATGAACTACTAGCGGATACGACGAAAAATTCATATCTTTTTATTTGGACACTATTAAGTATCTAGAGCCAACACTAGAGGTCAGTCAAAGGTTTTTGATAGGCTTCATTGGACGCGACAGTAAGATATGATCGCACTACAACACTATGGATCTGAATATCGGTCTAAAGGCCAGATTTCTACAGGAATTCCTCAGTTTTATAGAAATTCACATAAAATTGGATCGGGCTGCTGTCGGGGATCCTACCAGGTCTAATTATTGCAATGATTCTCCTGAGTGCGACATAATTTGATTACAAATATCATCATGCATTTGTATAGATCACGCTTATTGATCAGCATATAAATAAAATATGTGTGTGATCATTAAAGATGAATGATCACATAATCTGTTAATTAGAAATAAGAGACAGATAACGAAGAAAAAAGAAAATTTCTCTCTTTCTTTTCCAAATATTCATCAGGGAGCTAGAACGATGAGGCTCCAGATGGTATGCATTAATTACAGAAGAAAATAAATAGTTGAAGGATTTTTAAGTTATTCTATTTTAAATTAAAATTATTCAGAATTTTTTTCTGGATTCCTAACATTTTTGTATATATTAATTGATCAAACCAATTCCGAAATACAGTAAAACCTCCCGTAGTGGACACTTCTTCAAATTTATAATTTCATTGAGACGAAAGTTGCATATGCTTATGCGCACTGATTCTATAAAATTGAAGCCTGAACTGAAAGGATGAAAGAGCAGATAGTGAGTAACACTTAATGAAGTATGAAGGAAATCAGCTGAAAGTAGAATAGAAAAAAAACTGCAAAAAATAAAATATCAACAAAAGAACTCAATTGATATTATACCACCAAATTTCCTTGAAGTTCTCGATATTCTTCGAAGATTACACCAATATATGTCGAAAGCAAAAATCTGATCTTTATATTGAGTTGAGTAGAAAGTGTCTAAGCAAAGTAGTGTAATTGACTGTTCAAAAACTTTTGATGAAATTTAGTTAGTCTCGCATAATTTATGTAAATCAATGATTTTCTATTGTTTTTGTTAATTCAGTTACTTTTACAGAATCATTTAAAAACAAAGCTGCTCAATATATTTAGATTTTAAAAGGCAATTTTCAATAGATTGTAATGATAAACTTATTTGTGAAGAAATTATGATGCAAAAAATATGCTCAAAACGTCTTATATGCAAAATGATATACAGAAAGACAGTTTGATATTCTTTGATGTCTCTAGTAATTACTATTGAAGGAATAATTGAACACCTCTGAAAGGTGGATACTTTGAAAGTTTACTTAGGCGTCCACTACAGACAGATTATACTGTACATGATTTGAAAAAGCTAGATAATAAAGGAGCAGAGAATGTGGCACTTTAACCTTGAAATGTGATCATCAGAAGGAAAGATTACGTTTAAAGGAGTCTTCCCCGGTTCGTCTTATTTTCTATTGATATTAAAATAGTCACAAAACATATATTTAGTAGGATAGACTGAGAATGATATCAGCAAAATCAAGTCTTTCTTACTGAAAGTGCCTAGAAATACTATAAGCCTGAGTTATAATCTTATGATTTTAATAACAGTTATCATTGATTCCGACAAGTACTCAGATTGTAATCGGTTGAAACTTTATAGAAAAATTTAATTTAATTGATGGAAACCAATTTCGATATATAATGGTGGAAAAGTAACTAGAGTTCAATTATTTCTGCAACTTAAACTGATTATCAGCAAAAATAATTGTATTATTCAAAGAAATTTTATTTTTTCAATTGTTCAAGATTGATTTGATTTCAATTCTAATGTATTTGTATGGGAGAGGGGTCATTTATGAAGTGACTTCCTTCGAATGTATACAATGGAAAGTATTTCAGCTTTTATTGCAAGCTTTTATTCCTGTATAAGTGAAATAATTATCTAAAGTGTTATTGTTTCCCGAGGCACAGTAAATAAAAATGGTAGAAGTTATGTCATTCAAATATCTGCAAGATTTAAAAGTAATTTTACATAGGAATTTCAAATAATTAACTCAACTTTCTTATATTAAGAGCAAGGAATTAGATGTCAATATAAATGCCAACAAAGTCCAATCGATACTTCGTTGAAAATGAGTGGGTAGTAAAGAAAATGTAGATTCATCTTATCTTCTGACAATGAATCATCCGTCAGAAGAACAAAAACCAATCAATAACATAAACAACTTTCACATTTAATGAGCTTACTGAAGACTTTATCTTTTCTAGTTGAAGACTGCTAAAAATTACTCATCTTCAATCTAGGGTAGGCAAGAGCCTTTCGAGTATACTGGCTCCGCTATCTGTCTTTAACAACATACTTCAGAGAGATACAGTTGCTTCAATTTTACGGAGACACTTATACAAAGTTGAATTTATCTGAAATAAATTAAAAAGGAATTTTAAATAGTTAAATGAACTTTAGATATTATTTAAATTTTTAAGAAGTTTATATCTGAATTTAATACTATTTTATGAGTGTAAATTGATCACAATTAACGAACACAACCCACACCCTTTTCAAATACATCATCATACAAACTGCTTTTCTTAGTTTTTTTGTTCGTTAGACAAATGGTCAATTCGCTGTACACTTAATGAAAATTTCGATAAGTGAAGTAAAACATGGAATTTCTATTCTAGTGAGATCGTGTCTAATTTACAAATAAAAGCAAACAATAATGATTATCACGATTTCATTCTTCGTTTTCGTAGTTTATCTGTGAATTTTTTCTAGCCCCCACAGCTCCCTACATACTTTAGTGGAGAATTGTTCCTAATATTCTGTTAACTGTCATCAATATCACATTTTGTATGCAAAAAAAATGAAAGTTTTCAATCAATTTTCTTAATTATTCTATTCTAACACAAGAATGGATCCATCGTATCATGATGAAATATTCGTCTATTTTGAGAACCAACAATTTCTCTTTTCTTTTATATGATTTTATCAACTTGAAAGTCGACTAGTGCATAAGGTAGTTATTTTTTTTTGTTTGCATCTCGATAGACTGTAAGCCATGTTTGTCGTTCATTCTTTCGCACGTTCTATCTGCATCTGAAAGTTTACTACACTGTATTATGAAAATGGAAAAGAAACCGTAACGTACTCGATTCATTTGTTTTCTTACTTTGCTAGATATACAGTCTTCTTATTCCAAAAGTCACATCTCGTCTTGTACGAAGATACAAGTATGATGCATCAAATATAATTGATCGATTCTTCTTATGCTGTGGGCTATTATGTGTCAAACAACCTGCATGTCCATCGTTGTAGAGTTGTAGATCACATTCGTTCTTCAATAAATTCCTTTTACTAACAACGGCAACCACGGTCTTGGGTCTATCTTTTTCAGCAGAATTAGGTAGAATCGTATATTCACGATATAATTTTACGGATTAACATGTGTAACCTCGATCGAAACTAAAAAATGAACGTGGGATTTGTACTTCGTTCTAAAATGAAAGCAAGACAAGAATTTGAACTGCTACTACGCTTTTATATTATAGAGCACCTTTTGTATCACATATGAACATTTCACTAAAAACATACTACAAATAGAACTAGCAGTGAAGCTAATAAATGAAGCAGCCTTTGTCTTCAAAACTATAGATGATCTCATTAATGGTCCTTTTTACACGGGTCCCGATTAACTCACTCTACTATTTTTGTCGAAAGCTACAAGTTAAAGTACAGCATGTGTATGTACATTTCAACAGACTCGGCGTGTCAGTACTCATGGAAGCACTGTGTCACAGTTAGTAGTGGTGAAACAGTTGCTTTCAGTGTCAATGGGATTGATGAAGTATAGGGCTGGTACTCTAGCTGTATTTTACTTTGAAAAGGTAAAATGAGTTTGAACTTGCAAAATTTAATACTGATTTTGTCATGTAACATTATGTTTTGGCAATAGTGCTTGACTACTATCAATTTATGATACTGAACTAAAATATCAGCAGCCAACTTTAAGTCTGAGTACTCAATTTTTCCCCTAACAACTGATTAAAGATGGAATTCCAGTCCTCATTCACACTTGGAGTTCTAATTTATCTGATATTTGACCGGGATCACAAAGGTATGCAATTCGTACTGTGTAGTTTTACTTTACTCGATCAAGTAAAGATAAAGTGCCATTCCATTGGAGTGCGACCCAAGATTATTCTTGAATGCACTCGTCAAATCAGCTTTCATTAAACTGAAATCGTTCATTCTTAGCTTGATTTCGTTGAGTAGTAAGATGAAAGAAGATAACATATTGAGTGATGTGCTTACGGAACTTTGTGATGTTTATTTGTCTTGAAAGATTATTTACTTCTTAAGATTGAACGGATCTCAAACAAGAAAGTTTTATGATCACTTATATTTTCATCTTTCAATTGTGGAATTTATATACAAATGTTGAATAAAAATGTGATTATGTATATTTGAGCAATTTTACATGTATTGTATGCAAATACAATTAACAACCTACAACATCGCATTTGAGTATATACCCTGCTTGAACATATTTCAATTTAGCACATGTGAAATTTTTTGAATTGAACTTCAGCATTTTCCCCAACTAATGAATCAAACAGATTCATTCAACGTTCATGGAATGCGAGAATGAGTTTCCATTGAAATTGACCGATTTTAACTGAGTACAAAAATTAGAAAAAAGATAGCGTTTCAAGAACACTCGAGTAAACCTATTTTCATAAAAAAATTAAGTCATGATAGAAAGCAGAAGTCTTGTAGATATTTATTGGTTAGATCTGATTCATGAGAATTTTGATGCACTCTTGGTTTAAGATTGATACATGAAGTTCGAAATAATTGAGAAATACAAATTTTTCAAGCGGCAAAAACGTTGCAAGATCTTTCTTTTAGAAGTATTCGTGTTTTTACATTTTTTTCTCTTTGTCAAATGTGTTTTTTGGAAATATGCGTACTACAATATTGGTAGTTTAGACTTTGCTCTTTTCAATGAAAAAAACTTTCGACTCTTTTATTAATTATCAAGACGGTTAAATAGATTTCGACATTTTTGCCAGGACTTTTGCATCGCATATTATATCAATGTCGGTATTATTTAGAGTATAAATAAATAATCAATTTTTTAAAGCAGTGCATTGAAAAGAATACAATGCATTAATGCTCATCAAATATTCGAAGTCATTTTCTTCTTCAAGAGGTGGAACTTTTCTAGAGAAACTAGGATGAGTATGTTTCTTTTTGTTAGAAAAGATGAGATATTGAATAGTTTAAAAAACTTACTTTCTCGTGACAAAAAGATTTCACTTTTCGTCGATAGTTTTTATTCGGCAAGTATTATTCGATCAAAATTTTGTTTAAAAGTATTTCAAATTGAATGCATTCAACCGATATGTACTAGAGAAGCAATTGTGTAGTATATGTCATAAAGCACAGACTCGGAAGATAAATAGAAACGTCAGGGGATGTTTTCTAAATCGAAATCTTAGTTATTTATGCACAGTGAGTTTATTCATTCTGAAAAATATTATTTGCAATAGTTCACTGTTAACTTATTTCTATTTCCTTTCGAATAATTAGAAGAATATAATTAATAATCTTCTCTTACAGTCGCATACTTTGATTGATTCCGCTGTATTGAATACGAATAGGATTCTTTGAGAAAAAGTATTTTCAATAGCATTAGGATATAACCAAGATACTCCTCATTTTCAATCTTTTTTAGTGGAAAATTCCATTTCTTGTTTCGTGGGTATTTTCTAACAAACACAATATGGTATAATCGTCTATTTCTCATATTTTCATGATTGATGAGTTCATGTGAAATGAATAAGAATATTGAGATAGAAACTATTTCAACTGCTCCAGTTATCAATAACACTCAGAAAAATTCACATCAATTGTAACTTAGAACAAAAAAAACACAAAAATACTTCGAGAGTAAGTTCATAGATTGCACTGTTTGATGAAGATTCCTTTAGAGAAATTTTAAATTGTTCAGAAGAATAACTCTTGGTTATCTCAAGAGTACTTAGCTTATGTTTGAATGAGAATTTTAAAAATAATCCTCTTTATAAGAAATATTGCTTTTTAGTTATTCAAATCTTTAACTTTTTAGAAATTATAATTAACAATAAGTATATCAATCAAACACTTTGTAAAACTCTTTTATGGCACTTATGGAATGTCGGTGCATAATACTTTATTCGCTTGTATTAAAATATGCATACTCGTGTTACTAGCTAAGAAAACAAGCAACAACATTGATCCAATTACCTGAAGCTACCCGCAGAGAAAACATATCATGAAGTCTCATGATGTTTGACTAGATCGTTATTTTGCCATTTTTTTTTCACTTAATCCTTCTTCCAGCCTAAAATCTCATTTTCATAGAGAACATTGATTGTATTCGAAGCTTGGAAAATACATGTGCATGTCCTCGTTTGTTTATACTGATAGAGTTCGTATGCGAGGAATAACATGTGACTATAGGACTATTTTTAAATCCATCATTTCATTTTTATATTCTTTCCTCGAAAATGATACGTTTTAACTGCCTATTGTGGAAAGAAACCTTAGGTCTCCCACTCTCATTCGTTCCTCCAAAATCATTGCAACTTTGGGACAACCTTTTCCATGATTAATCGATAAGCTTCTATTAAATTAAACATGTATAACAGAAATCATAGTAGAATTCAGTTGAATTTAACACTTCTGACAGTTCAGTTCACTGCATAGAAATCATAAGAACACATGATAGCCTATATTCCTATAGAGCTTGATGAAACTCAAATAACGTCAAAACGATTTTAATTTCGATTAGTTCCTTTTTTTTTAATTTTACCTCGAGTCGCGCTGACATGTTTTTGTATTTATTAAATGCATTCAAATTAAGACAAATGCATTAGTGCATACTTTTTCGTAGATAAGTGACATACATACGCTGTAACTAAGATCATTGAAATTCTTTCCAGGCTCGTGCAATCAGCTCAGAGGAGACTGATAAAATTTTATAAGCTAGATTGATTTAATAGACTTTCATAGATTGAATTGACTTCAAAATCGTCTTTACAAAAATTTTATTGATAAATGAACTATAGTTCGACAAATGAAGAGAAAAACATATTACGATGATTGAATGTGCTCATCGATCTCTTCAATTGCTCGTTCAATAGTATCAACATTTTTGTGACCGAAAAACAATTATCTTGCACGGTTGTAAAGTGTAAAATCGATAACGGCAAAAATACTATTAACCTCTATTAAACAACGTATTTAAGTGAATCATCTTTGAAATACTATTTGACTTTAATTTTAAAACGAAGTTTATCTTACAAAGTGTATTTTCTCTCAACACAAAATATTCTTATGATGAAATGATATTTAACGTTAATAATCTTTTTATAATTGTATAGTTTTCAATATTTCAAATATGAATACGAACACAACATCATCTGTATCGAATACTACCACAACAATGATATATTCTCCAGAATTATTATTTCAACTATTGAAAAATCCTATTTTGGTTATTCGATTGTATGAATTCGGTTATTTATTTACATTCTTACTTGGTTTTCCTGGTAATATAGCAAGTCTATTGACATTTTCACAACCATCATTANGAAAAATATCAACTGGTTGTCTATTCATGGCTTTGGCTACTTCCGATACACTCTATTTACTCATGTGTATCTTTGATTTTTTGGAATTCGGTTTACAAGTAATGAGAATTTACATCTAGACACAGAAAAATGTTCATTTTGTCTTTGAATAGATTCGTTTCTTCGGCCGTGTTTCATACGATGACCTTTGTCGATTTCGTGTTTTTGTAATGGATGTTGCGCAAATATTATCGGCATGGATATTGGTGATAGTTTCTCTTGATCGATGGATACGTACTCGATTTCCATTTAAATCAGCTTCACTATGCACACCAAAGAAAGCTCTGACTGCTGTTGGTATAACACTTGTAGCAGACATGGCGCTTAATTCTCATGTAGTAACTCCTCTGTTCGGAACATTGATACCTGGATTTTCAATAGTAGCATGTGGACCCAATATCTATCGAAGTTATTCATACATTTACTTCTACTATCTACAATGGAGTATAGCTCAAGTAAGTAAATAGTCAAAATAATCAATAATAATTTAATTGCTTTTCGTAATCATTTGAGACCGAAGGTTGACATGCTGGTATTCAATGAGACTAGAATTCTTTTTTTCGCATTCTTTTGTATCTGATCGACTCATGAATGTTTAATTGAAAAAAAAACTTTGTGTTTCTTTCCATTCGACTGAATAAAGATAAAGACATAGTTCATGAAATTTCTATTTAGATCTTTACAACTTGTTTAATACCAGCTATGCTGATGACATTGATTCTCATTGATATATTTATTACTGTTCGTATTCGTAAGAGAACAGCTATTCAACCAGGTCAATTTCCTAATGAAGATAGAAGCAGGAAACGACAAAGACTTCTTCAAAAACAAATGTTTATTCTTATGTTTGCAAGTATATGTGTATTTCTGACAACATCTCTTCCTGTATCTATTTTTAAAATACAATCACCACGACAAAGCAGTATATCAATGAATATTTTTCAACTCGCATCCATTTGGGTAGGCTTAGGATGGTTTCAAAGTTTGTTTTTTGCCGTAAATATTACAATTAAATCGAAGAATTTAAAATAAATATTTGTTTTTCATTGTTTTCTTTCTAGATCAACTTTTATATTCATTGTCTTAGTTCGCGATTTTTTCGTAAAGAATTCAAAGCCATAATCAAACGCATATTAAGAAAAGGTACAACAACAGTGAGTGTCGTCGAATTCACGACTGCAGCTCCACATCATCACACTCAATATCCATCTGTCAAAAATTAATCATAGATGAAATAAAAATTCCTAAAATATATTCAAGCATATTGTGTAATTTTTCGCTTATGCTTTTAAATCATCGATGTTGTATGTAATAAAAAAAAAATCAAATTTGTATGCATGTCTGTGTGTCTTTGTTACTCTTGGCCAGATTAATGATGTGCGACGATTGTATTATTCAAGATTCGTAATATGATTGACGGAAGAAAGATAGTTTTTGGTTTGCATGTCAAACATACAAGTTTTAATCTCGAACAGAACTAATCGTCACACTACGTATCGTCAAGATTTCAATTGAACATTGTACTAAATAGTTGTTTCGTATTTCAATAAATGATGTTACCCATGATGAAGACATTTTCTTATTCTAGAAAAATTACAAAAGTTCATTTTCAAAAAAAACATCTTTTATAATTCGCATTGTTTTGTATCAATGAAGACTCACATCTATCTAGTTATATTTTGTATTAATTAATTGTGTTCATTAACAACGAGTACAAATTGACCATACATTTAAACGATAGTGTTTTTCTATCATTCTACTATTGATTATCTAGTGTTACAAATCTTGAATGACATTACAATCATGAATTGTTTAGTATTGTTTCTTCTCTGTGAAAATAAATCAAATATTATTTTCACATCTATGACAATACATTAACCAAACATTGTTTTTATGTATGATAATCTGTTAATCCTATTAATAATATGATATATTTTCGTTGACTGGTGCAACGAATTTCTAATGAGAATTTTTCTTAAGATATTAAAATAAGACGATTGATCTCATAAAGGTTTTAAGACAATAAAAGGATGATGTTAGTGCGGCTTTAGACGTTCTTTAACATATTGTAAACAATCTTTATACTTTTACTACCTTGAACTTAGACTAAGATAATATGAATTTATTCTATTATACAAAATTTTTGAATCTAATCTTCCAAAGGTTTGTAACTCGTAACATGAAGCATTTTATTGGCAACAACAATTGCTCGCCCAAACTATTCTAGTGTTTATTTATAAGAAGAAGAAAAAGAGAGAATAAGCTTAAGGATAGATCTAATATTCTGGGGAATTCATTGTCTTATTGCAATCAATATTGTATGCTTGTCTCATAGTTCTAATCGAATCGATTGTATGTATATCCATCTATTTAGACTAGAAAGGAACAAAAAAAAACTGTTATACAAATCTTTATTTCTGATTCGACATTTGTTTATATGTAAGGAAAGGAACTCATCAGTCTAATTGAATTCAACCTGTTATCTATATCATTCTAATACAAACAATGCAATAGAACAACTCATGAGATGATATTCACACAATATGTCTAGATCGTTTATCAGTTTAGACATAAACATCGTAGTTAGTCTTTTTCTCGTTCTGGTAAATCTTCATACTCATCTTGTTCGTATTAATTTTTCTAACACTTTATCGTTTCGAACAAATGTCTTGCATGTGTAGTTATAGAAATGTTTTGTTTTTGTTATTAGATCGATTTTGCATTGAATGAGAACAGAAAGAAATATTAACAAAATAATCATTTTTTTTGTATTTGACAGCTTCGTTTGTGTTGACAGTCTTTTCAATTGTTCATTTATTATTCATGATGATTGAACAAAATGAAAGAGAAGAATAACCTTGACTTGCCAATCATCATTCAATATATAGCTATACGTCGTGATAGGTAATCTTATTTATGAAAGTAGTATAGAAAAATAAAGTACAAAAAATAAAAACAAATAATTTCATAGAATGAAGCAATTTAATATTGTCATATTGAGTCTGAATAGATGAATGACAAGCATCACTACTTATGTGTCTGACAATCTTAAGCGACTGGGTACTCCTGCATACATATGCAGACGTGTGTGTAAGAGTGTCAAAATCTAATTGACTCTGATAGGCACGCGTATATGTCTTCATGTCATATGGTACAAGTAGACTAAAAGATGATAAGTATATTTGTCACTTAAATCATGCACAATAGAAAAACTAATTGTGCTTTAAGTACGTGAGGTGTGATCAATTCCATGATAGAGTCACCTGGTATGGAATATACGTATGTATATATACACACATCGATCATGTCAAAGTTCGAAAAATAAATGAGATGCGTCATCATTCAATTTGTATGCACGCTCTTTGATGTTTTCTTTTTCTCTGTATTTCTTATATTCGAAAATCTCTATTGAACAAAAGGCAATGAATATTCTATTTATTGTTTTTGTATATGACATTCTTTGTAGTCAGTTTTAATCCACATGTCCAACCTAAATATCCTTTTCTCTTCCTATTCCTAATTCCATTAGTCTAAGTTTATTTTTTTCGTTCTCTCTTCGTCGTCGTTTTCCTCATCGTCTCCTCTACCATCATCAATGAACGAGAGAGAGAGAGAGAGAGAGAGAAAGAAGGAGTAACCATAATCTTCGTTCATCTTCTTCTGTACACGTTCTCTCTCATTCATCTCATATATCCGTTGTTCATCAACTAGTACCAAGATGTTCTGTTGAAAAAAAAACCTTACATGCCTCGTTACACAATCGATTACAAACAAATATCATATGCAGTTTTTGTGTATAAGTCAAACAGTGATGCAAAAGTGTCATATTGATGATGATGCTTCAACTTAAACAAATCTATTTATTTATTCTTTGTAAGTGATTATCTAACTTGAATTGTTAGATTGTTTTTTTCTCCTTCCCCTATTAGCGATCCCAATGATCAAATTAACGATAGCTGTAAATAATTTCCCACAAATCTTAACAAAACCGTATAATCAAACATTAAACTTATCATCCATAGCCATTTTAACATGTCATATACGTGACTTGGGTGAACATCATGTTACATGGTTCAAATATGATTCATCAACATCGTCAACATATCCATTAGCTGTTGGGAAAGAATTATTTACAACTGATAATCGTTATTCTATATCATCTTATTCAACATCAGCACGAAATTCTTTTTGGTCACTAGAAATTTATCATTTAAATCTATCCGATGAAGGAACGTATCTTTGTCAAATTGCTAATCGACGAGCAACAATAAGTACTTCTATATATTTACACATTCAAATACCAATGATAATATCTCCAACATATCTCTACGTTGAACCGGGAAGTAATGTTAAATTGAACTGTACGATTTTAATTGAAAACGATAACAATATATCATTGTTATCATCGGTTAATTGGTTTTTTTCATCGAATCAATACAATTTAACAAAACCTGATGATATACATGTACGAAAAAAACTAATAAACAATAGTTTAAATTCATATCTAATTATTCATCATGCACAAACATACCATTCAGGTATATGGTCATGTGTTTACAAACGTCAACGACGAACTGCAAAATTAATTGTTGAAAAAGGTTCCATTGTCTTCTTCTTTCTGTTTGTTCTAATTCTATGAATAAATTTATTTCTTCTTCTTTAGATGTATTACAACGTCAACGTATCAGTGCTTTATTATCAAATAATTCCAAACGACATTATTATTTAATCAATCATCTTCTTTTGACTATATTCATTCTTTATTATAGACTGTTTTTTTTTGTATGAACAGTACTAGTCAGATGAAATATATTGTGTATAATTCTAAACATCCCGTTGTATTCATCGATTAGAACTCGAAGTGATATAACTCATTCTTTGTTTTTTTTCTTTCATAGAGTTTTTATCGAACGGAGATCAGCAGGTAAATGTATCTCTCTGAGAGGATAAGAAGCTGATGATGATGATGGTAGAACCCTCTAGAGAACAAAAGATATTGACAGATGAATGGATGACATACGCATGCCCACATGAGCAAAGAGATAAAAGAGAAACAGAGAGACACACGATTCTAACTATTTGCATTTTTTGATAGTAACCCATTAAGCCGATCCTTGGTGAATCGGTCAAGCAAGAATAAATGACTGACGATTGGATTAATTGGAAAAAATGCAGCCACGTGTGCTACTTGAAAATAAGACATGTCAAATAACATACAATCTATTTTATCAAAAATGAATCTTTTTTGTTCATTGATGTCAAAATGGAAAGTACAAAGGAATAGAATGTTGTATATTTATTGTTTTGTCAAGACTAATTGAAAAAAGAAACATATATAAAAATTCATTAGTTCAATCAGACTTATTCAAAACGGTTAGACTATGTAAGCTTAGATTAAGAAGGTCACTTCAAAAGTACTGTTCATAATGTAATCAAGCTAAGAGATGCATTCATTTCTGTGTGTTTCTTTTCATTCCATTTCATTTCATTGTCAGATGATAACTTCATTTTTATCTTTAATAAGCAAAATTTGCATTTTATTCTTATCGTCGATTGCGCGATCAGTAAATGAATGAAAGAAGATGCGTGTATGTAGATAATAATTTTCTATGATGATGACTTCGGATACTTGAGCATGTCTTATTCATTATGTCATGTTATGAACAAATGAGACAGCCAAAGAAGAAAAATGATGAACATGAGATTGACTCAATTGAAACTGGATACCACTGTATATGTATAAGGAATTGTTTAAAATGTTTTGTTCAACTGTTTCGCACTTTATTGAACATGAGACTAACTAGAAATATTTGTTGGTGTATATTCTTTTTTGTACTCATCGTTTTGAATGTGTTTTATGAATCGAATTATTTTTGTGTTGACAAACGAAAACTTAATGTTCTGTAGATTTTCTTGTTATTGATTCGAATAAACGAGCGACTATACATCAAGCTAGTGCAATACATATGATTCATATTGTTATATCACGAGTGAAGGAATTTAAGTTTTTTTAATTACTAATAAAGACATGCTACTCATCGTCCATCTCTAAGAAAAATAAACAATAATGAATGACGACGCGAAGTGATTTTATCAATATAAAATACAGACCATTCTATGAACTTTTGATTATCGTACGTATTTCATCATTTCTTTCTCTCAACAATGAAAATAGATAGACAATGGAACATCTTCGGATTTCATATGCTGATCAATGTTACTTTTCTTTTTCGGTAAACTTTCGTACTTGTCTGTTGTTGATTTAACAACTTCGGATATCAACGTTTGCAAAGACATGTGTCCTCACTCAGACACGTATACACTAACTATACGATAGATCATATAGATCAAGAGTGAAAGACAAAAAAACAACATTGTCTACTGAATCATTAGACGAATATCATTAGCGAGGTAACAACAAAACAGATTCATATCGATTCGTCTATCGATTGCAATTATAATAAAACTTCTACAGATTTGTTTTGCCGTTCGAACCAAAATAGAAGTATTCGATTTTTCTTCAGCATTAGAACTTCGAAAAAATTCGATCAAATAATTTTCATAGTTAATTTTGCTCAATCTTGAATTCATGCTATGCTTTTCCACATTGCAAATAAAAATTCTCGCTTAAATCGAATTATTTTGATAAGATACCTATCAAAATTATAGCGTGAATGATAATGTTATTAACATAGACATACACTAATAATTACGACAAACAACGAATGTATTTTATGAATAATAATTTTATTGGTCATTTACTGTCCCCCCCCCTCCCGGTTTCAATAAATATTCATTATGTATGTTTAATGAAAACAATACACTCATCCTTTATTTCGAAATCGATGATTTTCTAGAACGGGATGAAGAAAAACATAATTCAACATACAATTATTTACTTTTTATCGATTTTCTCATACAGAAAGCGTCATAGATCGAAGGACGCATATTTCCCTAATGGACACGCTAATAATAGAGTAGGGGAATTAACTCATTGCTTTATTTTAAGAATGTCAATTAACAAATTATACTGCTCTTGCGTTGGTTATTCTGTCCGACGTACGGACTCAGTATTATAAATTCTATGTAACATAAATTGTGTCTTAGGATCGTACCTGACATCATCCATGAGAATACGCAACTAGCATCGAATGTTATGTCATCATAAATGAAAAACATGGTCAATACTGAGTAACCGATGTAACAAAAGCAATTGCTTCCCATAATTAATAGAAGACCTGCTCGAGTAACAACGGATATGAAGAATTTTTTTCTGATTCAACTTCGTGAGAAAATTCTCTGTAAACTTGAAATCATTGTTTCGTATGTTACATCGATTTAGTATAAAGTTTACTTTTTCCGACATTTATCCTGTACAGAAATTCACATTAATACATCGAATTTTGCTTGCGCCTGTTCTCCAATACTCCTCGACATGAATAAGATTTTCAATCTCTGCACTCAAAGTATTACAAAAAGGACTCGTTAACAAAATTCGGATTTTGTGACCTATTGACATATTCTTCATGTTTTACAGCTTTTGATGCAGCAGTAATTACAATTGTAAATCCAAGCACATCATAAGATGTACCGGAATAGAATAGTTTAATTCAATCCAACTGAACTAGCATATTGATCGTGATGGTACATATCCATGTAACAATCAATATAATTATAGACAAAAAATTTACTCGAAATTTTGTGCATCCGGAACCAAGTTAGTTGAATCTAACCGAAGAAAACGAACCTATCGAAAGCAACAACTTAACGAGTATATCTCCAGCAAAATTTCATAATCGATGACTTACGAAAGTGTCATCTTAGTTGGCAAGTTCAAAATTAGACTTTGCAACTCATAGTTAAGTCAGCAACGGAGACGAGTCGGTTTAAACTTATAACATCTTCTCTTTATCGTTCGGTAACTCTACGAATACATGACCGATCTGAATTCGAGTTGTATACTTTTCATCGTGTATTCAAATACCATTGTACAACTTACGGCCATCTGCCATTGCATGGCTCGATACATATCCAAATTTTTTCCAATAGAACACTGCCTCTGACGTATACATAACTACGCATCATACTTGAAATGAAATGGCATTTATACGTAGCACTTTCTAAAAATATGAACTCTTTGTTTCTTTTATTTCAATATAATAAAAAAAAACACAAATGTCATAAACGATTAATGGCCAAATCAGACTTTGGCGTTTTTTTTTGTTTTGAATTTATTGTTTTTTTTTTAATCTTCAAAATTTTCTTCGAATTTGAAGTTGTTTATATACATAATCAAGTACAATTAGAAAAGAAAAGAAAATAACTTAGTCGACAAACATTCGAGGTGCTATATTCATCGCCATAAGTTCTTGAAATAGAAGTTTACATGCATATGGTAAACGTATTTGTGATATCTATTTGAAAAAAAGAAATACAAAGTGATATTAATGTTTTATCATTCAATAGACACATACTTGAGTTGGAATTGTACATCCTTTACAACTATATGTCTTATCACCTAGGTTGGCAATGGCCAAAAGACCACAATTATTACAAATATGTACTCGATATGGATCTGAGACTTCAAAAAGACGTTCTTTAAGAAATTGTGCTGCACCATGTGAGATTTGACAATCACGTTCCATCTCACCAAAACGAAGACCACCATCACGTGATCGACCTTCCATCGGTTGTCTATTAAGTATTTGTACTGGACCACGAGCACGAGAATGAATTTTGTCATCAACCATATGTTTGAGTCGTTGATAACTAAATAATAGACAAAAGAAAACGATACGAAATATAAACGATTCGACAGAAACATGTTGGCTTTTCATATAGAACATCCTCATAATCCGTTCCGTAACAATATCGGAAACGTCTCGAATAACAGAGAGACAAAGGTTTCGCTAAACTTTCGGTGTGTTAATGATTTCAAATGGTTCTATCCTAATCCTATGATTAATATGTTTTCAAAAGAGAATGCGATCAATTGGCTACACAAGTGTACGTTTATTTGTTAGCACAAACAAACATTTAGATTGATACTCAATATTTTTGGTTTTCGATACATTTTTTTTTTGGTTTTATATATTTATTTAGAATTTCTTCTATGTGTCTATCGTAAATAAAACAAAACAAAAATTTCTACTTACTACGTTGGTCCCAAAAATATTTGACAAGTAAGCTTTCTTCCTGACATTCCATTATACATAACTTCATTACCACGTAAGTGATAACCATATTCTTGTAACATTTCTGACATATGTTTAACAGTAACATTATCATTGAATGGTGTTGCATCACCGATTTCACCTTTATTTGCAGCAACTTTACTTTGTAAACATTCAATTAAATGTCCAATTGTCATACGTGACGGAATAGCATGAGGATTTATAATTAAATCCGGTGTTATACCTTCGGCAGTAAATGGCATGTCCTAAAACGAGAAATAAAAAGAAAATAAATATCACATTACAAAGTACCGAATATAAGTAGAATTTAAGACTTATATGGGGCTATGTAAGGTAGATTTAATTTTTGAGAATTCAGAAACGAATATGAAGTAGTGACAACTTATATCGCTTTCTTGTTCTCAAAGTTTTCTTGGAAAAGAAAATTATATCCGAGAAAAGGTGGCTAAATCGATTAGAAGAATCGATTAGTGGTTAACAAGGAATTTGTTTTTCGAGATCAGCCATATTGAATCAAGTAAGATATGACAACTTATTTCATTCATATTTGTCTCGGTGGTAGATTCGAACCATGAACATGTCTGATTTAAGCGTTCGAACTAATCTATGTATACCTCCATTCGATAGAGTATTCCACATGTTCCTTTTTGTCCATGTCGACTAGCAAATTTATCACCGATCTGTGGAATTTTCAATGTTCGAACTTTGATTTTCACAAATTTATAACCTTCATCATTAATTGATAGGAGTACCTAGAAAAAAAAAACAAACAAAAATATTATGCTTTTTAAAAATTAAGAAACAAAGAAATCTTACTTGATCAACAATACCAGTTTCACTTGCACGCATGAATACACTAGCATCTTTTTTGAGGAATTTTTTCGTTTTGCTATTTAACTAAAAATAATCAAATTTCAAAAAATTAATATAAAAAACAAACAAAAAAATTAACGATTATGATAGAACGAGTCAAATTTACATTAGAAATATCAAATTCATATTGAATTTTTTAATATTTCCAGACTCTACATTTCGTATTTTTCGACATAATCGAAGAAACCTTGTCAAAGTTAAACATAGTTATCGAATATGATAATTTAGCACCAAAATAGTATCACATGTCTCTATTGGAAAATTCACCTCTCTACCAAGTATTCAACATTCACATAAAAGAAATGAAAAAATTTCAGTTCGACATCGAATTCTCAAGTCATCTATGGATAGATACCTTCTCATTCCAATCGCTATTGCTATAAGAACGCAGGATTATGCATGATTCATCATGATAAATTTTTAGAGCTATCTACTCATTTGTTCTTTCTAAGGTTTGAAACAAACATTTTCAGTTAGTTTACCTCATCTTCTGTATCTTGTAAAGTAACAGTTTTTCCAATAAGAACATCATCACCACTGACACGAACACCAGGCGAAATAATACCATCATCATCGAGCTTATCATAAATGGCATTACGCATACCAACACATGTCGTACGTTGTGGTTTTTCGATTGTTTCTCTATGTGTATCACCTTGTATAGTTTCAGATTCACGATATGAACGCCAGAAAACAGATCGAAAGAATCCTCGATCAACAGAACTCCAATTCAAAATAATTGAATCTTCTTGATTGTAACCAGTATAGGATGCGATGGCAACAATTGCATTAATACCTAAACAAACACAAGTTTTCGAAATCGATATTAAAAACAAATAACATTTCATCGAAATCTAAATAGTTTTTTTTTGTCTACCCGCTGGTAATTCTCGAAAACGAAGATATTCCATGGCACGTGTTGCAGCCAATGGCTTTTGAGGATAAAATAATACGTGTGCCAGTGTATCCATTCGAATATGAAAATTAGTTATATAAACACCCTAATCGAAAATAAATTGTATTCATATTCTCAAAGATATTATTATCATGAATTAGTTGTATTTACCATAGCTTGTTTACCCATAGCTGATTGATATGTATTACGTGGTGATTGATTATGATCAGGAAATGGTACAATACTTGCACATACACCTAAAATCATCGATGGATGAATTTCACAATGAGTGTATGTTGAACAATATGGTGAATCGTCTTTATTTCGTAAATCTTCTGGTACCATTGCAATCATACTTGTCTCTTCTTCAAGACAATCAATAAATTCAACAACACCTTCGGCAACTAAATTTTGCCAACTAAATACAATTCAGATCGTTTGTACAAATTATTTTGAATAGATTAGATATATATATATAAAACTTTACCTGAAATTCGTATATTCCCGTTCTTTAAGTTGATCAACGTGTCGTTGTTTCAATAATAATTTTTGTTTTTCAACAATCATCAATGGACGACATATACGACCAGCGTCACTATATATGCGAATTTCACGTTCACGAATTTCTCGTACCATCGAAACTTCATTAACAATAATATCACATTGTCGACGTAAACGACGTAATGTATTCATTAATTGATCAGGATCACGATGAATACCAATCCAACAGCCATTAACAAAGATTTTAGCAGCATTTCGAATACTCGATGGAGTTATTTCCTCTATTCGAAAACAAACAGGGACGAGTATATGAGACTAGTGACACAGTTAATAAGATGATCTTACCCATATTTTCTGTTGACCATTCTTCAAGAAATTCCAAAATTGGCTGAGGTTGGGAACCAACAGAAATATATGCCATAAGAGCTAAATTTTTGACTAAACCAACAGCATGTCCTTCAGGTGTTTCAGCAGGACAAATCATGCCCCATAAAGTATTATGTAATTGACGCGGTTTAGCAAGTTTTCCATCTCTACCGATCGGTGAATTGACACGTCGTAAATGTGATAATGTTGATGCATACGTTAAACGATTTAATACTTGACTAACACCAGCTCGAGCTTGATGCGCTTTCTTTTGGTCACCCCAATTACCTGTAGCTAACGAATATTTTAAACCTTGTGTTATAATATCAGGTCGTACGACCCATTCGGCAACTTCTCGATTACGATTAACAGCATTTTGTCCAGCAGCTGTTATATATTTAACTAAACGTTTAAATAAACCACGAAACAATAATGATAACAATGGACCAGCTAAATCCAAACGTTTATTTCCTAAATGATCACGATCATCTAATTCTCGTCGACCTAATGCAGCTGATAATAAACGATTAACCATATAGCCAAGAAAATAAACTTTTTTTGTTTCACAATGTTGTGTAATGCCAATATGTGGCAACATTTCTTTTTGCAATATATCTTTAGCGTAACGGATACGCTTCTCACGTGGAATACCAGCATTACTACCACGGGCACCTATAAAATCTAATGCTAATTTATCATCTTGTATAACAAATGCTTCATCAAGTGACGGTTTAACCTACGATGAACAGAAGCAAAAAACAACAAGACGAAATTTTTTGCTGCTTGACTCTGAAAACAACAAAGAGATTACTTTTTCCATCATTTCCATATCATCGAAATCATAAATAATATGTTCAAGAACATCACGATCAGACACATGTCCAAGTGCACGAAATACAATCATAATTGGAATTTCACGTTTGATATATGGTAATGTACCAGTGATTGGTTGACCAATAGCACTTTTTTTACCACCCTAGATTCATGTCGCAATAAAGATAAATTTCTTCTCTATATCATACAAGAATTATTCTTGATAGTTCTATTTATGATCCGAGCTTTCGAATGTACTAACATGAAACTGATCATCATAGCTTACGAAGATATATCAAATCACTTTTTGAACAAGAGAAAAATTTATCCGATCAGTTTTTATCTGTCACACAAACCGTATAACTCGACAATGATTATGACATATTTTAGAAGGTCTATTTGTAATTCTTTTCATGAAAAGATTATAATGAATATACTACAAAAATTAACTTCTCAAAGAGTGTCATAAGTTTTCAGTCAACTAACTTGACGTCCGAATCAAAGGTTGCATATCCCTCAAATATTTTTTTTTTGTCATTCCCAGTTCAAAATGCAAAAGTTTGATTTCATTAGTTAAGTGGAACGCTTGCAATTCTAATAGTATTCTTCAATTAGTTATGTTCTCTCATCGATTTATTATGTTGCTTTTATTATTGTAACTAACCTGTGCACCTTTTGCCATTAAATTAACCCATAGTGTACTTGTGGGTCGACTCGAATTTTCCAATACAGAACGAACTTCACATTTATATGCGTATTTAGAATCTTTCATTGAAAATACATAAACTAAAACAAGCAAACATTTAACGAAAATGAAATAAACTGATCTATTGTTTTTCTTTCAATCTAACTCAACCTGTGTTTGTTGCCATTTTTTCTTGAGCAATTAAAACTTTTTCACTACCATTGATAATAAAATAACCACCGGGATCTAATGGACATTCGTTCAGTTCAGTTAAATCTCGATCAGTCATTTCTGATAGAAGACAATAGGCTGAACGTAACATAATTGGTATATCACCAATGTGTAATTTTTCTAATTTCTTTTCTACTGGTGGCTCATTCTCTTTAATCATAGTTCGTTTAACATCGACATATAATGGTGCTGCATACGTCAAATTTCTTAATCGTGCTTCATTTGGCCATAAATAAACTGCTCCCTCAGCAGCACGATAGATCGGTTTTGAAAGATAGATTTGTTCAAATTTAAATGTATATTTTGCTGATTCTCTCGATGCTGCTGTGTATTGAGCTTGTGCTTGGAATTCAACTGGACGTGAATCTTCAACAATACGTTGAACTGACATCTGTATGAATTCATCAAATGAATCAAGTTGCTGTCGAACAAGACCTTTTTCATCGAAATACGATGAGATAACTGTCCAGCAAGCTTCTTGCCACAGTTCAGTTGTAATATCTCCATCATCCTCGTTTCCAATTTGAGATTGATCATTGCTCGAATACATGTTCTTGCTAATGATAAAAGCAATGAAATGCAAGAATATTTCAATGACTGTAGTTATAAAGACGAACGAACCAAAACTAAACCAATCCGATAAAAAGTAAGAAGGAAAAAAAATGATTTTGAATGATGTTAAAAATTTCTTTTTTTTCATAGATAGTATTTTTTTCATTGTTTTTTTTCTCATTCAAAATGCTTTCCTTAAGATATAATAAAAGATGTCAGTAATATCGACTGATTGTTTTTGATTGATTGTCATCCATCTAATAGAAACAAACAATCGATTTGTACTACTACGGAATAGTACATACTATACTAATAATATCCTAGGATAAGGATAATATCCATTCACGGAGAATAGATATATTTTTGTTATTGAATGAAAGACGATTTTCTCGTTCGACTTATTCTTGTCAAGAGCTAGTCTAGATGAATCCATATCGATATTTATTCATAAAACAATTAAAAGAAGTCAAACCATTGACTATTCGGAATCTAGCTTGGTTTAATGGACAACAGTTCAAGCAAACTTTCGGTATGTAAACGTTGTATGTTTTATTTTTTTAGTAGCATTGATGTAGTATCTTAGAAACGCTAATCGAAATAACATGCAGATATCTGAAAATGAATAATTAATTCTAGGTACGAAACTTAAACGACGTTTAAGAAATCTTTTAATTGTCAGTGTTATTGGCTGTGGTACTTATTTTGGTTATCGTAGGTATTGTGATTATCAATGGTTTAAAGAAATGAATGATTCAAATAGCAATATTGGTACTAAACCGCGTATTGTCATTCTTGGAACAGGTGAGAATACGATACAGTTCTTAGTTTCGCTTTTACACATTTAAATATACTTATTACTATCTTTTTTCGTGTCTCTCAAAAGGTTGGGGTGCCATCCCATTTTTAAAACATATCGATAGTCATAAATATGAAGTTATTTGTGTGTCACCTCGAAATTATTTTCTAATGACACCTCTGTTACCATCGGTTAGTGTTGGTACAGTTGAAACACGTACAGTAATTGAATCTATTCGTTCACTTGTTGGACCAAGAATTAAATATATTGAAGCAAATTGTGTTGATGTTGATCCAAAAAATAAACTTATAACATGCAATGGTGACGAATCAAGTGCTGTATCACGAGGTGACGATGTTAAAGGTGTATTTTTACCAAAGAAACATCAAGGTGGTGCTTCATCAAGAATAATTAAAGATTCAGGTAGGACTAGAAAACAAAATATGACATTCGGAAAAATAATGAATTGAGTTTAGCTCGAACGAGACCACAATTCGATATGAAATATGATATTCTTATTGTTGCTATCGGTTCAGAAAATAATACATTTAACACTCCCGGTGTTGAAGAACATGCACATTTTCTTAAAGAAATACTTGATGCTCGTCGTATACGTTCAGCTATTAGTGATGCATTTGAATCGGCTATGACACCATTACAAACACCAGAAGAACGAAAACGTCTTCTACATTTCGTTATTGTCGGTGGTGGTCCTACTGGAGTAGAATTTGCTGCTGAAGTAAGATTAAAAATACAAGAACTGAGAAACGTTTGAAGATATCAAGGCCATCTTATGCCTATTGATGGATGTTATTGAGTACGTGATAACCCAACATTCAAGATAAGGTTAGAGAGAAAAAGAAACAAGTAACATTGATATTTTGATGTACGATATCACTGAAAACTACGCATATACATACGAAATATAATATTTCGTTTAGCAAATCGGCAATAACTTCAAACCTCTGAAGTGAAAATTAGTTTTATTTTTCGGCACTAAAACTTATTTGTAGTTAAAAACAAAACATATTTCGAATGCAGCGAATGACAGAGCACATAATATTAAAAATTGTATGACAATCCTTCTTCTGAACTCATCCTATAGACAACGAATACATCTTACATTCTTTAAAAATATATTGATATTATAATTTATGTCATAGCAAGCATGATCAATATTTAGAATAGTAGTTTTGTATGACTTTTATTTCTTAAATTTACCATAGAGTCAAACATTTTTATAGGACAATTTTTTTTCTGTCATGACAACTGCTGATATAAAGAATACAACAAGTGTATAGAATAAAAGTAAATAGAACCTCATACATACTACCATAATCCTCTATCGTAGAGCAACTCAATCAGTAGTTGTGAAATCATTTTTGATACGAACTGCATATAATTAGGTGTACGGGTTTTACCGTTGGAAAGAAGTCATAAAACTGAATTAAATCTTTAATAATTGAGTTTTTTTCGTATCACTTTTCTCCTGTCATCGTATCAAGTTTCTACAATGGAAAACATTATGTTACGCCAAGTTTTTGAAATATTAACATTCAGTAAATGCACTTGTATTGTAAAGCAAAGTACAACTATTCTATGTTCAAATGCGTAACATTAGTATGAATTTTTGACGGAAAAATCATGCGTTGAACAAATGAATACGTTTCCATTTTGTTTTAACTTGTTGGGTGGTCCTGAGAAAAAAAATCTCGTATAAAAGGATCGATACAGTTTCATTGCTTCTTATCAACAGTGAAAAATCAAACGTTTCTATCAGAAATGATTCGAAAAACGTTCATTCTTCTTTTAGTTTCAATTAAATATCAGTGTTTAGTTTACTATGTCAACGCTTGTTGCATGTTTGTAATTTCTGAACAAATAGATTAACCTTCCGTACTTACTTTGACTTAAAAAAATAAATGTTTAGCATCCCTATATTATATGTCTTTGTATGATGTTTATTTTAAAGTCGAAATTCTTTATTTCTAGCTTGCAGATTTGGTTCGTGAAGATCTTCATCGTTACTATCCAAATTTCATTACTAGCGATGTTAAAATAACCTTAATTGAAGCACTTGATCATGTTCTATCGATGATGGTATGTTTGTACGAAAGTTGTTTTTTTTTCTACTTTGTTTTTCTATTTCTACTTGCCATTCTTCAGGATAAACAAATAAGTGATTATACGGAAAAACATTTTCACCGCGAAAATATCGAAGTACTTATGAATACATTTGTGAAAGCTGTTAAACAACATGAAGTTATTATTCAATCAAAAGGTTCAAATGAACAAAAATCTCTTCCGTGTTCTGTTGTTGTGTGGGCAACAGGAATTAAACAACGAGCATTGACAGATCGTATTCGACAAATCATTGGTTTAGATATTCAAAGCAATCGAAGAGGTATACTTACTGATCAATATTTACGTGTAAAAGGTATTCATGATGGCTCAATGTTTGCTATTGGTGACTGTGCTACTATTGAACAATTGAAATTAGTTGATAGTATACAATCATTATTTGAGGAAGCTGATATCGATCATCGAGGAGAACTTAGTCTTTCACAGTTTCAAACATTAGTTCAAAAACATATGAATGAATTTCCACAGGTATGAAGCATACTGAAAAAGTGTTTATTATCGATTTCTTGTTATTATAATTGTACAATAACGATTCTATGCTAGGAATCTTATAAGAAAAGGGTTGAAATTGAAGAAGTAGAGTTCCAGGGAGAAGAAACAAATATTTTCTTTCGTACATACTTTCTTGATATTATTCATTAGCAAGTATTTGAAAATGGAAGAGTGCAAACTATCGAACAGTTTTTACCTTCTTCGTAATGGAAAGCCTTAGTTGATAAAAAAACTATTCATTTATCTTTTTCAAACCTTAGGATCAGACTTCAACATACTTTTACAATGTACATTTCGAATCTTCCTTCAAGTAGAATGGATGTGAGACAATTTCGTTTCCGAAAATTCTAATGAATAACTTGTCTTCTAGTTGGATCAAAATTCTTGTTTTCTCTAAAGTCTGAGTGGTTTTTCGACACCGAAACAAAATTATCGCATTGTGAATAAGCGTTCAACGATGAACAAGTTTTTCAAAAACTCTTCATTAACGATTGGGAAGAAAGACACGACAGATTGTAAATTCCACTGGATTAAGAAAACCTTTCTTCTTGAAGTAATCGGATAAATGTTGAAGTCTCTATTCATTTTTTTTTTGCCGATGGAAAACTGTTTTTACTACAAGATAGAGTTTGCTCTTCTCTTAATAACATTGCACGATTGCAATCGGGAATAGTAAAATGTTGACTTGGTTTTTTCTAGCTTGAAATTTTTTCAAAGAAAATTGAAAAAGCATTCAAAGAAGCGGACGAAGAAAAATCTAATTCACTAAGTATAGTAGAACTTCGTTCGGCACTTCAACGAGCTGATAATAAACTTCGTGCAATGCCAGCAACAGCACAAGTTGCATCGCAAGAAGGTCGTTATGTAGCTGATTTACTTAATCAAGTACCAGATCTATCAATAAACGATTATCAACAACATAATTTAAAACCATTTCGTTACAGACATATGGGTGCATTGGCATATGTTGGTGGCGAATCTGCCGTACTCGATTTTACTGGTTCGAAACCAATTCTTGATATATTTAATTTAAAACCATTATCAGGACGTGGTGCTGCTTACTTATGGAAATCATATTATCTCACTGAAATGTTTACGGGACGAACAAAAACCTTACTTGCATTTGATTGGGTTCGTACACATTTATATGGCAGAGATATTAGTCGTTACTAAATAATCATACGTTGATTATACAATGGAGCATGTACATAGTATATTTTGACAATCTCAGTTCTATAGCGATTTTGCACTCATCTACCTATTTATACCTAGATACACAAGCAACCTTTTTTTCTATTGTTTTATATTTTTATTTTCTTTATTAACGAATGAAATATTCTAGTCTACTTTTTTTTTTAGTTTTGCTGTTTTAATAATCTTGCATGCTAGCAACCACAGTCATATATATATATTTTTTTTTGCATCGTTTTATTCGAATATAAAATAAAATAAAATCAATGACTATCGAGCTTATTGAACTATGATGACGAAGTAAGAATTACTTTTACTTTTTAGTCGAACGAAGAAAAATGCATTATTTACTATATGACAGGCATTATTTTATCAAATAAGATGATCGAATACTATTCATGCATACGTATTTTTCTATTCAGATTATAAATAATAATCAATAAACATGGATTTAAGTATTGTTAACAATGATTATTATTTATCTGGTATGGCAGCATTGATCGGTGATATTGATAGTAAGAAATGAAAAAGTCAATTTCATACATATGATACATATTTACTTAGAACAGTTAATGGTTATGTTACGTGATGGTCGAACATTAATTGCTTATTTAAGAAGTCTTGATCAATTTGGTAAGTACTAACGAACTTGGAATTATAGATATAGCAAGACGAATAATGACATATAATGTATATTTTTCTTTTATCTTCAATTGTTTAGGTAATCTTGTTCTTCATCAAGCATTCGAACGTATATGTATCGGTCGTCAATATGCCGACATACCTCGTGGTTTATTTGTAATACGTGGTGAAAATGTTTTACTTATTGGTGAATTAGATTTTCATCAACCATTACGTGTGCCACTTGTTGAAGTAACAATTGAAGAAATACTTAAACTGCAAAAAGAGGACATTGAAAAAAAAGAACGCATTGAAAAACTTCGACAAAAAGCTATGATTGAACATGGTCTTATTGATGAAGGAAATCCAATTGAAGAACATTATTAAATAAGAACAGAAAAAAATATATTAACATGAGAAACGTTGTTTTATTCTTAAAAAACAAAGCATTCGTTGTTTTCTTTGTTGTTATTGCCTTTCGTTTTTTTTTCAACTATTTTTACACAGATAGATTCATCAATGCAGATATTGTGTTTTTGTTGTCGTCGTTTTCTTTTCGATGTTTTATTGATGAAAACAAGTTTTTAGATATGGATAGCACGAACGATGCACATTATGCATTGGATTATTCAGAATCCATGGCATTTTTCAATAGTTCTTATACACAAACAAGTCCACAATCGATAACAGCTACTGAATTCGATATTGCACAAGAATTACTTTGGGCTGGAAGCAATGAGGTATAGTTATTTGTGATTGATCGATGCCTAATGCTTAGTTTTTTCATTACAGTCTTAGAAAACTTTTCGATACTAGAGATGAAAGAAATTCAATTAAAAATGATCCCAAAATAGATGCTTCTAGTTGAAAAATCATTGTTGGCTGCATTACTAAATAGAAAGTTAGTGTTTAACGAAATGCTAGAAGCGAGAACAAGAAACATCTAACTCGTCGTCCCTACTATTATCAACTGCATTACTAGTTTGACTGTTTGATAACTATAAGGAACCTTTCATATTTCTCAGTTAGGTATTCGTATTCTAAGAGTTGCTCATTTAAGAGACTCCTCATATGCCGATACTCGATGAGATAAATCTCACTACTCCAACGTATTTATAGGTCGAATGAAACGGAACTCTATTTTTGAGCTGAAACTTCGATTTACTTGAATAGGATTCACTTCGTTACATATGATAGTGTCTACTACCTCGGTCATATATTCAATTGTCATACAAGCTTTTCTTTTAGTTTAATTTCAATAAAGTATTCTACACTCTATTCAAACTAAATGTTGATAACGAAATAGACCTGTATAGAATTAATGAAACAACTATGTAGTGGTTCACGGATACAAAATTGATAGATGACAAGGAATTTTTGATGAATCGCCTACTGGGATCGTTCATCAGTTATACTAACGAGAGAACCCATGGAGGTGATCTGAGACAGATTTCGATGAGTAGTGCTCGCCTATGAATATATCATAGTATCCTTGTAAAAAATTTACAATGGTTTGGCTCTAGATGGGAATTTGATCATTAAACATGAATCTTTTTTTATGTTTCTTGTCTTACTCTGAATATTTGAAATTAGCCGAAAAGCTTCATGTTTTGATAGAATTTAACTATACCGGTAATTTTTCAAATTACAAAGTCTCTGTCATAAATAGTGTGTTGAGCATAATTTTTTTCAATCCCCAGTATCTCATCGAAAATTGATGTAAATCTACTGAGCTTTTTCATCAAAGCTAGTATATAATTAAGTCATATTGATACACGAAGTTTGAAGGCTCAATTCGAAGACTTCATTTTTTATTAGAACACTACGATGTATCCGTAGACAAAGCTTCATTGAAATACGTGAGAGCTCACCTCTTCCCACATGTCTTCGTAAGTGAAAAAACGAACGTTGTAAACTGGTCAGAGCGCAACTGTACATTAGGGCAAAATGTAGCTTTTCATTGGTTTCTGATTCAGTATCTATAAAAATTAGCCATGATTAAATTAATATTGAACTGTGAAAATATATTCATAGATGAAATTTTAATTGTAATTTTGTTGAAGGGTCGTGTGGCATCTTTCTATGGCTGTGAACTTCGTAAATACACCGGTTTTCGTGTATCGACAACATCAGATATTCGCAGTATATTATCAATAACCGAAGGGCCACTTATTCTCACATCTGATTCCCTTTCGTTATATACAAGACAAGGTTTAAATATATTTCATCATAGGTAATAATAAAAAAAAATATTCATTTTTGTTGCTTATAGTTTTTTCTCTATTATCTAGGGCTCCCTATCTTGATAATATGCAATGTATGTTAATGCCTCAATCTCATAAGCAGAAAAAAATCTATATCGGTGGTTATGGTGGACACTTATGTGAAATGGATTTCGATAAAAAGACTCTACTTCGACAAGTACGAAGAAGAAAAAACATGAATCAATTATAATTAGAAATGAAATTTATTGATTTTTCTCTTTGATTCAAGGTTCCACTTGATGAAGGTGATTGTATTATATTGAAATATTGTACAAGAAATTTTATTGCAACGGGTTCAACAAATGGTGTCGTTAATTTACGTGACCCCAATTCATTACAAGTTATACAACGTTTTACTCCACATCATGGTAGTTTATCGGATTTAGATATAAATAATATGTATCTAGTAACATGTGGTTTTACACGAAAGTAAAAGTTTTTAGCAGTTGGAATATGTTATACTATGAAATTAGCTTTCGTTTCAGAATGGATCATATGAATCTTGATCGATTTCTTGTTGTATATGATCTGAGAAATATGCAACAATTAGCACCTGTACCTGTGTTTATTGATCCATGTTTTTTACATTATCATACAATGACGAGTACATCAGTTATGGTTGCATCTCAAGTAAATATGTTTTCGTTGTATCCAGAAAATTTATTAGTCAAGCTTGTGTCGAACGAAAGTACATTTTTCTTGTTCTACTTGAAATAGTAGAGAATATAAAAAACGTCAGCTGATATATTTAGATAGAATTACGTTTTTGAAAGAGACTTGCTCAGTAAAGAGGTAATCTATCGTTTTAGTGCTTGTGCTTTTGATTAATTTGATCAGTGATCTAACGAGTAATGAAACTTGTGGATCGAATATACAAAGAGTCTCTGAATAATATTCGTTCAACTCGAATAGGTGACGAAAAAAATCAATATCGATTCTTTGCTAAAATTATAAATTGATCGTCTCACGTATTCTTTTAATGACTCTTATCGCAACGTACTGTTCTAACACGTTTACTCATAATCGACAAGTCTGGTTTCGTCATATGAGTGTTGTTAGTCGCAGAAATAAAAGTTTACAGTGATTCAGCATTTCTAGACTTCGAAGCCAATAATCATATAAAAAATTAGATCAGAACATAATTCAACTCATACGATCAAGAAATGTTTTAGTTATTCAATACATGAATAAACAGTTGAATCATGAACTTCGTAGTATCCTCGAATAACTAGAATCGTGTTCTCAACGATTTTGTGTACATTTTTTTCTAATTTTAAGTAACTTCAGAAATCTTACAATTTGTATTATTGATCACCACAGAAGCTAACAAAAAAAAAACTCATCATCATACGAAGTTACACAATAGTTCTATTTGTTATAGCAAGGACATCACACACAAGTTGATTTGACTGGTGGTCTAAGTCAAACATATTCTCCAATAATTAATCTTACAACAAATCCAGCTGGAATCATAACAACATTTAGTGTGTCAACAAGCATGCATTGTACAGCCTTTGGACATTCGACTGGTAAAATGAGAATTAAAATGTTAAGAAAGTACATTGAGAATAATATTTTTGATCTCTTAGGTACTATACATCTATTGTATAAAAATGATCCTCAATGTTGTTTTAATTATCAATCAGTTGAAACACAGTTTGCAAATCCAGTAAATTTCTATTCATTTGAATTCATAATTCTTTTGAAATGTGTTTCTCTTTCTCTAGCCAATGGATCCAAAAGTAGGAGATCTTAATAATGCAATGTCATCTTTGTCTAGTGTGCCTATTCCAATAACACCACTTAAACTTCTGTCAGATATGCCTAAGCAATGGACTAAACCAGTAGCTAGGTATTGTCAGACAAACAGCTTGAGGTTTTCATTCTTTTTTCAATTGTTTCATTTTTCTCTTTTCTCAAGACCAACACCGAAAATTCCAAGTGACTTTCTTGATAATGTTCGTGTATTTCAAGGTCTTGCATGCGTTAAAAATCCTTCGACACGTCGTGCTAATCAATGGCCATATCCACCTGATTCGGATACATTGGCACCACGTGAACAAATTAAATTTCTACCTGATGAAGATGATGATCCGAATGTGACTAATAAAAATAATCAAGATACAACACAAAATGATGTTGAAACAGGAAATCTTAATTTCGATACACTTTCAATCGGTCAACATCCTCAAGATAGTACGATATCATCGTCAACAACATGAAACATGAATAGCGAGGATACTTTTTTTTTTATATACATACCTATATATATTTTTTTTCCATGTTCATTTATTTCATGTATTGTTGTTGACTAATATACATAGAAAAGAAAAAGATTCTTTGTCTCCTTCGTTTTCATACTAGATATGATGATATAGATTATTTCTTGATTGATTCCATATGGAACAAGACATTGCTTTATTGTCTATCTTAGTTTTATAGAGATGAATCAACTACCATAATGAAAAAATAGAAATCTAAGAATGATCTCAATTACTTACTCATTTTTCTAGATTAAACCTACATAGGAGAATTATGCGAGAAAATTGCATGCTTTAGTTTTCAAATCTCGAGGAATAAGCATCGAAATCTAATATTGCAAACAAATGATACACCTCTTTTTAGGCTACAGTTACTAACGACAGATTTATTCACTTATACAAGATATGCAGAGAATGCTGAAGTATGCAAAATAGAAATTCTGACTGTCAATCAAAGGAAATATCCGAATTCTTAGTTCTGAAATATTTACTAGGGAGAAAAATGATATTTTCCAGTCGATAGATTTTCTTATAATATGAATTGATTTCCTATATCGTGTTCATAATCAAGATTTATAAATTCAGCCCAGTTTGATAATACATGGAGTAAAGGAAACATTTCTTCGTCTAGTCTTTAGAAAAACAGGTTCGAATTTTATTTTTCAACATATCACTTACGCATTCATTGATACAATTTCAATGAAGGTGTCTCCGAAAGTATTTTTATCGACTAGATAATAGCTTTTTTCAATGCTGTGTAGAACTGACTGGTCTTTATTGAATAAGCTTTCATTTAATGTATGCATTCAGTTTTTCAACTAGAAAGAATCATGTACGATGCATCTAGAAAAACTAAAACTAGGAAGTTTGAGCGTGTACAAGGCTTTCGTAACCTCGTATTTTCATATTCAAAACTAAGATTTAAATGATCGATATTTTTTTTCTCTCCTAAATGAGTTCGAGGTATCACTGAACTTTTATTGAATGGTAAACATCGGTTAACTGTACAATTGAAAAATGAACTAGATTGGAATGAAAAAAAAACATTTGAACACGTGTTGCAGTGAGCTGCAGCAACTCCAGTGAATCAGTGTTCGATTGCTCAACTGTAATATGACCATAAGGAGAATCTAGAGTAGAAGAAGGACATCAATTTTTGATAATCTGACCAGAAAGTATTGATTCAATAGAGAATGCGATTATCGTCAGTGGTTAACAATCTGATGAATTTCTACTAGAGTAGAATTACGAATTTTCTCGGCTGCACCAGTATGACAGCACTTTTGATCGCATGTACCTTACGGTGTTGAAATCAATCCATTCGAAATTACTGAATCGAGATGATTGATGTACACCCAGAAAGTCTTTTAGTGTTCTCGTGCTTGTGGACATGACTCTCTCTATTTATTAAGTTGACTTTGTTGATTATGCAAAACTACAGGACGAAACTGCTCTTTTTCAAGGTTAAAAAGTTATAATGAAATCAACAGGTCATGTTAACAACCTTGATCGCGACTATAGCGAACAAGAAATATTGTAATATGAGCTGTGTTGTTACAAAAGAGATTACCAGCTATTATAGTCCTCACTTTGAAAAAGACATACTTGAATACGACGTTGATTTAATTAGTATCGACAGACTTGCTTTTATATTGAGCCGATTATGATAATGCAGTGTGATATTGAAGGTCTTCCACTATTTCAAAGTTGGTTTTTGCTGAGTTGTTCATAAGTGAGATGCCTTTCTGCGAGCACTGATAAACAATAAGATAGTGTAGATTTATTGGAAAAAAGATGAAAACTTTTCAGCATTAGAGAGAATGAAGAAAAAACTCAGCTACCTAAGCGCACTTTCGCATGTTCTATATAGAGTAGGACAGAGGTCGCTTAATTCTTATCATTCAAATATTGCCTATTGGTTCATTGACAAGGATTGCGTATGCTTGCTTGCTTGCTTGCTCGTATCGACTGGTTTCATCATTCGTTCATTCAGTCACAGAAATAAAGAAAGAAATGGTTTGTGATGATTGTAAGTATCTTTCACTATTCAATAGCACAAAATGACAAAGTCGATTTGTTTTAAGGTCAGAAGAAAGTTGGTCACGTTGCTACACAAGATGTGTGGAAAAGTATGTTGAACATTTGTGATATACTTCATTGAATACATACAAATCTATTGATTGCTTTAGATGGTTCACGCAATACAATTGGTATGAAGAATGTCGTTTTGTAAATAATACTTTACTTATACATTTTCTAGAAAGTGGTGGTAAGAAATTAAATGAAAACAAAATATTATCCGGCAAAAGTTCTCGGTATGCATTTTCAAATATGAAATTTATTTATTATTATTACTATCATCATAGATATAGTCCATATACAACTAAATTTAATAAATGTAAAATTTGTAAATCAACTATTCATCAACCTGGTAGTGCATATTGTCAAGGTTTGCATTCGGATTGAAATAATCATATATATATATATATCGGCAATATGCATGTATCGCATTTTTATGTAGGTTGCGCCTATAAATTAGGTTTATGTGCAATGTGTGGCATAAAAATTCTTCAAACAAGAAATTATCGACAATCATCTGTTTGAATTTTGTTTTTTCTTCTGTTTTTCTTTTAATTCCGATTAATCTGCGAGTATGAATAAGAGATTGTTGTAAATATTTCAGATAGTTATGTCGGATGAAATAGACAAAGCTCAAACAGCAAAACCTACTGAAGATACAATCTTTGGTAAAATTGCGCGCAAAGAAATAAAAGTTGATTTACTTCATGATGATGATCAAGTTAGTCGATTCGCTTGTTCTTAGAGAACATGAAATTAATCATACGCTTTTGTAGTGTGTTGCATTTCATGATGTTAACAAACAAGCACCAACACATTTTTTAGTTATACCAAAAGAACCTATTGTACAATTATCATCTTGTACATCATCACACGAACAAGTATAACATTAAATTTATCGTTTAAAATATGATTGAATTATTTTTTCATTTACTAGCTACTCGGTCACCTATTAGTTGTTGCTACTAAAGTTGCTAAAAGATTAGGTCTCGATGAAGACGGTTATCGTGTAGTTATAAACAATGGACGTAATGGTGGTCAAAGTGTTTATCATCTTCATGTGCATGTACTTGGTGGACGACAACTTGGTTGGCCACCTGGCTAGTTAGTATTGTACTGCTGACAAAAGCAAAACATTTGATTCATAATCATCATGATTTCATTCGTTCATCATTGAATCAAACATGAAAAATAAAATTTGTTTTTCTAGAATATCAGAAAATAAATATATGAGAAAAAAGCCTTTTACAAATAAGCATGAAACAAAATTTATGCAAAGAATAATAAGTTGAAGTTAGAATACAACGAACGTAATCTTTTGTTCGACCATGTCAAACAACTTATTCTTGGCATATGCTTACAGTTCATAGCCGATATAAATTATATGATACAAAACATCTATAGACAACTATTGAATGTTTGAACAATTATCTGTTACTTAGAAAGGTTGTATTCTCGTCATTGTGCCTTATACTATGATTTATTTAGTTGAATCTTACGAGGTCGCTTAGACTGATAGAAGAAAAAACTTTTTGTCAGTTTTGGCTTTAGCACATGTTAAGACTCAGGTGAGATATCAATAATTACAAAAGAAAAAATAGTCGGCGGTCCTTGTTACAGAACTTCAGGCGTGTTACTGAAATTTGAAGTTTGATGAGAATGCTAAACATCAGATTTCCTTCTGACGATATTGAATTTTCAAAAATATTATGTCGGTTTTGGACATTCAGTAACCTGTGAATAGAACATTATTTTGAATTCAAATTTTCACGATGTTCAATTAGTAGTGGATATGTCAATCTAATGTAACAGTGAAATACTATCAATCGATTATGTCGTTAATAAGTAGCTATGAAGGTTATAATTGTTGTGAAACGACTAGAAATACATTAGAGAACTTCTATCTTCTAAGAGATATCTCAACGTGTCAAGAGGGATATTTCTTATGCACAATGTCATAAATCAAAACCGATTATTATCATAGGAAAAATTCAATAAAATGCAGAATTGACAAAGACATTCAAGTGTAGACAGTTGTTCTTTATTTTCTCTTTGCCAAATGACTTTAGCACACTGTACTTACTATTCTGTAACTGTCTCTAAAGAATTATTGCAATCACATACTGCAACCTAGCAGGTGATATAAAAAAATTGTCCGAGTATGTAGCAGCAATTGAATGATGTACAAAGCTAAACTTGAATGTCTGTCAGAATACAGTACAACAACTTGGTCGTCTTCAAATTGATTAAAAGCAGATGGATTTACGTGATTGTATAACTTGAGATTCAAAAACTTCGTCTTATCTACAGGATGAATGGAAAGATGCTTTTACTTGGAAAGTTAAATCGGGTGTAGAAATTTCGTTCAAAATATCTTAATTCTTCATGAACGTTTGTTACAATAAAGAAATCTACTGAAGTTAAACTTTCGAGTAAAAACGTGATGGTTCCATGAGTATGTTGTCTTCTTTTTGAACGCTGAACATATTGAAATCTTAGTAGTACAGGCAAGGCATCAAATAATTCTAAATAGTACCCTATTCATCATCTACAAATAGAAACGAATTTGAAGATTTTTCCATGTAAGTGAATAATTTGAGAAACTATTCATAGGTCATGGATTGACTTGAGTGAAAAACTTACTATATAAATGAGTTCTTGATTCCTATAGAAACATTAGCAACAATAATAAAATAACGAAAATGTCATCTGATCTATTTATGCCTGTTGACTATTCCAGTACGTTTCGAGTATTTCCAACAACATTATGGTTAGTCTAGAAGCCAAATGATATTTAACGCATAATTTGATAAAGGACAAATATGAGTTCTTTTTATTTCTTTATTACGAGCTTTCAGCAGTAAATGTTCCATTGTACGGGTTAGCGAGCCAACAGTTATGGAATACACGTTTTATGGATAGATTGGATTGTTTTTTCAAATTTCAAAGTTTAACTATTCGTATTCACTCAATTATTCATGTAATGAATCATCATATTTTAGACCCGTTCTGATCTGTAAATGCATCAAAAGGGCTTTAACTTCATGATAAAAGAAATGCTATCACAAATTAATGTACAAAAAAATTGGAAATCTATTCTTCAATCTATTTCAAGTGTTAAGTTATGTTGAACTTATTCTACGAAACTAGAGCCATACCTATGATCAATGAACCATGAATATGAATATGTTGGAGTAATTTTATTGCAATCTTGATATTTATTTAAATAAAACCGATCTTTTCGTCATCAATAAAAGAAATAAAAATGAATGACTAAGTTTTTGATGAATTTTCTCATTATTTCTATTTTTCATTTGGTGATATGTGAAAACTCATCGAGTTATTAACTCACACTGTAACATTAATTCATGATAATTGAATAGTTACTGATGAACAATGTGTTGTTTCATATCATACAATTGCTAATTAACTTCATAAATTTTCAAGCGAATGAGAGGCGTTAGATGATGATTCTTGAAGTGTTCGTTCATTATACGTAGCTGCTCAACAGAACGGACAAAAATGGAAACTTACGCATAGATGATATTCTTAACGACATTTATACCGTCATGATTTATTGATCAACCAGACTTATCTGATCTTGACTCTTCACACTTGTGGTTTTTCTATTGTTCAAAACATTGTCGTAGTGCATATTCAAATTTTCAAAATGTAGCTATAGCAAAATACAGCGATTTGAATTCTATTGTCTATTCAAGTATATCAAAGCTATTCAAAAAGTGGATTGAAAGCATGAAATTTTGTTTTCAACATCTTGTGCACTGTTTCGAATATTTACTATGAAAAGATTTACAAAATATTTCTTCTATGAATAAACATATAAAAATTCTACGACTTATTGATAAACCTGAGTATTCTGATTTTTCCTTGTTTTCTTGAACAAATGCAGTTCAGTGGCTTTTCTTTTTATCATTCTCATTCCGACGAATAGAAATGAAGTCATAGAACCAGAAGTTTCTACTCCTTTTTAGTCCGAATCTATTACGAAACCATCAAAATATAATTACTTTTATCCTACTGCATAAGGTTTCTCCATGAGAAATCAATCTCCACACTTTTGTAGAGCTACTCACAGATATTACAATACTTCATGATCAGACTCGTATCGATCACAGAAGTAACTAAGAATCAACTCAAGAGTTTCAATGCTTATTAATCTAATTATTAGTACGCATCACTACCCTTTGATGTCCATGATCTTAGATTCATTTCTATTTTCGTACTCAGTTAACATTTACAATCAAAACGTGCTATAAAATTTGACTAGTTTTCAATGTAAGTGCATTCCTAAATAGTTCAAATAGTTCTTCCATAGTCAATCACAATGGAATCTGCGGAACAATTTTAACCTGCAAAAGTATTAACGTAGATTGTGTTCATGAATTTTAGAACGAGTTTTTGGTGGAGGGTTGATTTGTAAATATTCATCATCATTGTTAGATAAACACAATATACTATGCTTTCACTCGAAATGATGATCAGCACTCTGTTCTTCAATTTGATAAATACTGAAAATAGGTTACTCTTATCATAAACGATTACGAAGGTTTACATTCGCACTTGTCGAATTCGAGCACAAACGCATAGAAAGAGAGAAAACGTTATTGTCTCCGTTCAATATTCAATTTGAAAACGACTTTTGTTATTAATTCATTTAGTAAGTAAGCTTTTTTACCCGATAAAAAAACCACAAATTTTAATTCATAACATACACACTAAGTGTTCTAATTACTACCCAATAAGTGTACAGCCTATAGATCATTTTAGGTGACATATGAACCTTCCATTTGATTTGATTTCTGTAGAAGAATTTTTTCTCATAATCAGTTCTTTTAGGATTGGCATATGTAAAATAATTAACTCAATGGTGGATACTTTAGTTATTAAGAAACTTTTTCACAGGATCTGACTGCAAAAGATTTTCCTTCATGAACCGGTTTGTCTGTGATTCTAATCCACATAATATGCTATTGGTACTTTGATAGTTCTCTAGCTCACTAACGAAGAAACAGATAGATCTTTTTGAAATATCGAAATTAATCCAAACTCGAGGAGATTTCCTAGTCGAAGAATTTATCCACTGATAGTTTATTTCTCTCACAAAAAGAAGTTGCCTTAGTGCAGTAGTATATTCAAGTAAAATATTCATAGCAAAAATAAACATATGTCATGAAAGATATCACTAATACTGAATTCAAGCTCATATCTATTCTCCTTGACAGCTAATTGTGCTGCTTGCTTCAGTTAAACTAAGACAATTCAACAACGATCTTCGAACCACAAATAATGAGCTCGTAAAAGCTTCATCAGTTCATAACCAACAACTACTTTCGAACATTATCAAATCATGAAAGTATTCCGCGTATGCGAGGGTTTATTGCAATATAGTTACTCCAATAAATATAAAAAAATGCAATATTAAAGACTATCACACAGAGGCGCAAGTGAGCTCTCACAGAAACTTTGAGTATATTAAATTAATTCCATCCAACTAGATAGCTTCTTGCTAAATTTTCAGCTTTCAACCACTTGTACAGTGGCTTGAAAAAATCCAACATAGCTTGTGGATCTAATCTCTGCTCTCCAGTTAAAGTTTCTA